>CM062510.1:16901554-16910926 GCA_031479575.1 Coregonus ussuriensis | reverse complement strand
TGGGTTAGGGTAAAGGGGCTCTGGGGATTGGGTTAGGGTAAAGGGGCTCTGGGGATTGGGTTAGGGTAAAGGGGCTCTGGGGATTGGGTTAGGGTAAAGGGGCTCTGGGGATTGGTTAGGTTAGGGTAAAGGGGCTCTGGGGATTGGGTTAGGGTAAAGGGGCTCTGGGATTGGGTTAGGGTAAAGGGGCTCTGGGGATTGGGTTAGGGTAAAGGGGCTCTGGGGATTGGGTTAGGGTAAAGGGGCTCTGGGGATTGGGTTAGGGTAAAGGGGCTCTGGGGATAGGGTTAGGGTAAAGGGGCTCTGGGGATTGGGTTAGGGTAAAGGGGCTCTGGGGATAGGGTTAGGGTAAAGGGGCTCTGGGGATTGGGTTAGGGTAAAGGGGCTCTGGGGATTGGGTTAGGGTAAAGGGGCTCTGGGGATTGGGTTAGGGTAAAGGGGCTCTGGGGATTGGGTTGGTTAGGGTAAAGGGGCTCTGGGGATAGGGTTAGGGTTAGGGTAAAGGGGCTCTGGGGATTGGGTTAGGGTAAAGGGGCTCTGGGGATTGGGTTTGGGGGCTCTGGGGATTGGGTTAGGGTAAAGGGGCTCTGGGGATTGGGTTAGGGTAAAGGGGCTCTGGGGATAGGGTTAGGGTAAAGGGGCTCTGGGGATTGGGTTAGGGTAAAGGGGCTCTGGGGATTGGGTTAGGGTTAGGGTAAAGGGGCTCTGGGGATTGGGTTAGGGTAAAGGGGCTCTGGGGATTGGGTTAGGGTAAAGGGGCTCTGGGGATTGGGTTAGGGTAAAGGGGCTCTGGGGATTGGGTTAGGGTAAAGGGGCTCTGGGGATTGGGTTAGGGTAAAGGGGCTCTGGGGATTGGGTTAGGGTAAAGGGGCTCTGGGGATTGGGTTAGGGTAAAGGGGCTCTGGGGATTGGGTTAGGGTAAAGGGGCTCTGGGGATTGGGTTAGGGTAAAGGGGCTCTGGGTTAGGGTAAAGGGGCTCTGGGGATTGGGTTAGGGTAAAGGGGCTCTGGGGATTGGGTTAGGGGGCTCTGGGGATTGGGTTAGGGTTAGGGTAAAGGGGCTCTGGGGATTGGGTTAGGGTAAAGGGGCTCTGGGGATTGGGTTAGGGTAAAGGGGCTCTGGGGATAGGGTTAGGGTAAAGGGGCTCTGGGGATTGGGTTAGGGTTAGGGTAAAGGGGCTCTGGGGATTGGGTTAGGGTAAAGGGGCTCTGGGGATTGGGTTAGGGTAAAGGGGCTCTGGGGATTGGGTTAAGGGGCTCTGGGGATTGGGTTAAGGGGCTCTGGGGATTGGGTTAGGGTTAGGGTAAAGGGGCTCTGGGGATTGGGTTAGGGTTAAGGGGCTCTGGGGATTGGGTTAGGGGGCTCTGGGGATTGGGTTAGGGTTAGGGTAAAGGGGCTCTGGGGATTGGGTTAGGGTAAAGGGGCTCTGGGGATTGGGTTAGGGTAAAGGGGCTCTGGGTTAGGGTTAGGGTAAAGGGGCTCTGGGGATTGGGTTAGGGTAAAGGGGCTCTGGGGATTGGGTTAGGGTAAAGGGGCTCTGGGGATAGGGTTAGGGTAAAGGGGCTCTGGGGATTGGGTTAGGGTAAAGGGGCTCTGGGGATTGGGTTAGGGTAAAGGGGCTCTGGGGATTGGGTTAGGGTAAAGGGGCTCTGGGGATTGGGTTAGGGTAAAGGGGCTCTGGGGATTGGGTTAGGGTAAAGGGGCTCTGGGGATTGGGTTAGGGTAAAGGGGCTCTGGGGATTGGGTTAGGGTAAAGGGGCTCTGGGGATTGGGTTAGGGTAAAGGGGCTCTGGGGATAGGGTTAGGGTAAAGGGGCTCTGGGGATTGGGTTAGGGTAAAGGGGCTCTGGGGATTGGGTTAGGGTAAAGGGGCTCTGGGGATTGGGTTAGGGTAAAGGGGCTCTGGGGATTGGGTTAGGGTAAAGGGGCTCTGGGGGGATTGGGTTAGGGTAAAGGGGCTCTGGGGATTGGGTTAGGGTAAAGGGGCTCTGGGGATTGGGTTAGGGTAAAGGGGCTCTGGGGATTGGGTTAGGGTAAAGGGGCTCTGGGGATTGGGTTAGGGTAAAGGGGCTCTGGGGATAGGGTTAGGGTAAAGGGGCTCTGGGGATTGGGTTAGGGTAAAGGGGCTCTGGGGATTGGGTTAGGGTAAAGGGGCTCTGGGGATTGGGTTAGGGTAAAGGGGCTCTGGGGATTGGGTTAGGGTAAAGGGGGCTCTGGGGATAGGGTTAGGGTAAAGGGGCTCTGGGGATAGGGTTAGGGTAAAGGGGCTCTGGGGATAGGGTTAGGGTAAAGGGGCTCTGGGGATTGGGTTAGGGTAAAGGGGCTCTGGGGATTGGGTTAGGGTAAAGGGGCTCTGGGGATTGGGTTAGGGTAAAGGGGCTCTGGGGATTGGGTTAGGGTAAAGGGGCTCTGGGGATAGGGTTAGGGTAAAGGGGGTTAGGGTTAGGGTAAAGGGGCTCTGGGGATAGGGTTAGGGTAAAGGGGCTCTGGGGATTGGGTTAGGGTAAAGGGGCTCTGGGGATTGGGTTAGGGTAAAGGGGCTCTGGGGATTGGGTTAGGGTAAAGGGGCTCTGGGGATTGGGTTAGGGTTAGGGTAAAGGGGCTCTGGGGATTGGGTTAGGGTAAAGGGGCTCTGGGGATAGGGTTAGGGTTAGGGTAAAGGGGCTCTGGGGATTGGGTTAGGGTAAAGGGGCTCTGGGGATTGGGTTAGGGTAAAGGGGCTCTGGGGATTGGGTTAGGGTAAAGGGGCTCTGGGGATTGGGTTAGGGTTAGGGTAAAGGGGCTCTGGGGATTGGGTTAGGGTTAGGGTAAAGGGGTCTGGGGATTGGGTTAGGGTAAAGGGGCTCTGGGGATTGGGTTAGGGTAAAGGGGCTCTGGGGATTGGGTTAGGGTTAGGGTAAAGGGGCTCTGGGGATTGGGTTAGGGTTAGGGTAAAGGGGCTCTGGGGATTGGGTTAGGGTAAAGGGGCTCTGGGGATTGGGTTAGGGTAAAGGGGCTCTGGGGATTGGGTTAGGGTAAAGGGGCTCTGGGGATTGGGTTAGGGTAAAGGGGCTCTGGGGATTGGGTTAGGGTAAAGGGGCTCTGGAGATTGGGTTAGGGTAAAGGGGCACTGGGGATTGGGTTAGGGTAAAGGGGCACTGGGGTTAGGGTTAGGGTAAAGGGGCTCTGGGGTTAGGGTTAGGGTAAAGGGGCTCTGGGGATTGGGTTAGGGTAAAGGGGCTCTGGGTATTGGGTTGGGTTAGGGTAAAGGGGCTCTGGGGATTGGGTTAGGGTAAAGGGGCTCTGGGGATTGGGTTAGGGTAAAGGGGCTCTGGGGATTGGGTTAGGGTAAAGGGGCTCTGGGGATTGGGTTAGGGTAAAGGGGCTCTGGGGATAGGGTTAGGGTAAAGGGGCTCTGGGGATTGGGTTAGGGTAAAGGGGCTCTGGGGATTGGGTTAGGGTAAAGGGGCTCTGGGGATTGGGTTAGGGTAAAGGGGCTCTGGGGATTGGGTTAGGGTAAAGGGGCTCTGGGGATTGGGTTAGGGTTAGGGTAAAGGGGCTCTGGGGATTGGGTTAGGGTAAAGGGGCTCTGGGGATTGGGTTAGGGTTAGGGTAAAGGGGCTCTGGGGATTGGGTTAGGGTAAAGGGGCTCTGGGGATTGGGTTAGGGTAAAGGGGCTCTGGGGATTGGGTTAGGGTAAAGGGGCTCTGGGGATTGGGTTAGGGTTAGGGTAAAGGGGCTCTGGGGATTGGGTTAGGTTAGGGTTAGGGTAAAGGGGCTCTGGGGATTGGGTTAGGGTTAGGGTAAAGGGGCTCTGGGGATTGGGTTAGGGTTAGGGTAAAGGGGCTCTGGGGATTGGGTTAGGGTAAAGGGGCTCTGGGGATTGGGTTAGGGTAAAGGGGCTCTGGGGATTGGGTTAGGGTAAAGGGGCTCTGGGGATTGGGTTAGGGTAAAGGGGCTCTGGGGATTGGGTTAGGGTAAAGGGGCTCTGGGGATTGGGTTAGGGTAAAGGGGCTCTGGGGATTGGGTTAGGGTAAAGGGGCTCTGGGGATTGGGTTAGGGTTAGGGTAAAGGGGCTCTGGGGATTGGGTTAGGGTTAGGGTAAAGGGGCTCTGGGGATTGGGTTAGGGTTAGGGTAAAGGGGCTCTGGGAATTGCTTTACTGTAGAAGGTGTTTTGTTCTGCTCAACTGGACGCTGTATCATCTGATGTGTTTTAGGTTCACCCACACACACGTTATATTTTTGTCATTTAGCAGATGCTCTTATCCAGAGCGACATACAGGAGCAATTAGGGTTAAGTGCCTTGCTCAAGGGCACATCGACAGATTTTTCACCTGGTCGGCTCGGGGATTAGAACCAGCAACCTTTCGGTTACTGGCACAACGCTCTTAACCACTAAGCTACCTGCCGCCTGTTAGTGGTGTTAATACCGTGTTTGATTTATTGTGTCTTTTCATTAGTTTTTGTTGTGGGGTTTTCACGGGTTAAAGAGGAAGCACCTTAAGGGGCACACAAATTACATTTTGGGGAAGTTTTTATTTTCTGAGTTTTAACTGAATTCTTTTGATAAGAAATGTACTGAAAAACCCCCAATGTAAACCTGGTATACAAAATGTATGAAATGTTTAAAATGTTTAAAAATCATTTGTCTGAGGTACAGGGGAGGAAACACTCTCTTAAAGGGGAGGAAACACTCGCTTAAAGGGGAGGAAACACTCGCTTAAAGGGGAGGAAACACTCGCTTAAAGGGGAGGAAACACTCGCTTAAAGGGGAGGAAACACTCTCTTAAAGGGGAGGAAACACTCATTTAAAGGGGAGGAAACACTCTCTTAAAGGGGAGGAAACACTCACTTAAAGGGGAGGAAACACTCATTTAAAGGGGAGGAAACACTCTTAAAGGGGAGGAAACACTCTCTTAAAGGGGAGGAAACCCTTTAAAGGGGTCCTGACCTTCTAGTGTGATTTTTTTACACATTAATCACGATGTGAGTCATGTGTCAGAAAGGGGGGGGGTATTACCAGTCCCCTGAGGCTTTTTGGTTAAATATAATAATAATATGCCATTTAGCAGACGCTTTTATCCAAAGCGACTTACAGTCATGTGTGCATAAATTTTTACGTATGGGGTGGTCCCGGGGATCGAACCCACTACCCTGGCGTTACAAGCGCAACGATCTACCAATTTGAGCTACAGAGGACCACAATATGCTAATTGTTTTGTTCACATGCCTGCCTGTTAAAGGAAGAAGGGTATCAAAATGATAAATATCAAAATATATATGCAGAAGTGTACGGCTGTTTGTTTCGTTTGGTCTGTTTCTGTTTTGCTTTAATACAAATCTCACCAGATTGGGTCGGCTGGATGGTCGAGATTTCTCTTCTAAGAGTTAACCATCTAACTCCCTGACCCTGTAACTATGTGGTGAGGTCGTCGATATGATGGGGGGGGGAGTATAAAGCCAATTTGAAAAACATTCTTTCAACTCTGTGTTGAAATCCTCTTTGACCGTGTGTCTTATAAATTGGTATTAAGAATATTGGTAGAAGGAATAATTTGTCGTTCAGTGAATAATTTGTCTGGATGCCCTAAACGTAACTGTAGTTCTGCTCTGTCCTCTCTCTCTCTCTCTCTCTCTCTCTCTCTCTCTCTCTCTCTCTCTCTCTCTCTCTCTCTCTGTCTCTCTCTCTGTCTCTCTCTCTGTCTCCTCTCTCTCTCTCTGTCTCTCTCTCTCTCTCTCTCTCTCTCTCTCATCTCCCTCTCTCCTCCCTCTCTCTCTCTCTCTCTCTCTCTCTCTCTCTCTCTCTCTCTCTCTCTCTCTCTCTCTCTCTCTGTCTCTCTCTCTGTCTCTCTGTCTCTCTCTCTCTCTCTGTCTCTCTCTCTCTCTCTCTCTCTCTCTCTCTCTCTCTCTCTCTCTCTCTCTCTCTCTCTCTCTCTCTCTCTCTGTCTCTGTCTCTGTCTCTGTCTCTGTCTCTGTCTCTCTCTCTCTCTCTGTCTCTCTCTGTCTCTCTCTGTCTCACGTTTTTTTTTTTCTTTTTTTTTTTCGTGTGTTCATTCATTTAATAAAATGTTCGCATTCAACGCTGCGCCTTGGTCCTCCTCTGTAGATGACGATCGTGACAGAAGAAACCACCAAGATGTGACCAAGCAGCGTGTCCAGGAGCCATCGCCAGGGTGATCCCTAACAGATCTCCTTCGCCTCCTCGACTGGGTCAAGCCGAGTGAGGAAGAGAAGGGCTTGACATTATGGCAGAAGGGCGAAAGGCTGGCGAGGGACATGGAGACCTGGTCCACGGGTAGGGGAGACGCCCAGAAAATGTTTAGGGGGGGGCTAACGCCGTGGACGACGGGCCAGCAGGAGACCGCGGCAGAGCGGCCCAGCGGATTGGCAGAGGAGGCCGCCAGGTTACGGGAGCCACTGGTCGAAGAGGGGGTGGAAGATGTAGAGGCACGGCGAGAGGTACTGGCGTGTGTTGCCAGTCCGGTCCGGCCTGTTCCTGATCCCCACGTAGGGCCAGTGGTGTGTGTTCCCAGTACGGTCCGGCCTGTTCCTGCCACTCGCACCAAGTCTACGGTGCGCATCGCATCGCCAGCTCGGTCCGGCCCATTCCTGCTCCCCGCACCAAGTCTGTGGTGCGTTTCGTCAGCCCAGTCCGGCCCATTCCTGCTCCCCGCACCAAGTCTGTGGTGCGTTTCGTCAGCCCTGTCCGGCCCGTTCCTGCTCCCCGCACCAAGTCAGTGGTGAGCTTCGTCAGCCCGGTCCGGCCCGCTCCTGCTCCCCGCACCAAGTCAGTGGTGCGTTTCGTCAGCCCGGCTCGGCCCCCTCCTGCTCCCCACACCAAGCCAGTGGTGTGCGTCGTCAGTCCGGCACGGCCCGTGCCTGTTCCACCGGTGGCGGGTCCGGCACCGGTCAGGTGCTGCGTCACGCCGGAGCTAGAGCAATCCGCTCCACCAGTGTTCAGTTCAGCTCTGGTCAGCAGGGCCAGATCGGACCAGGGGTACTTTGGGGGGTTAGAGAAGGAGTGGGGATCATGCCCGGAGCCGGATCCGCCGCCTAGGCGGAGTGCCCACCCGGTCCCTCCCCTGTGGGTTTTAGTTGGCGTGGTCGGAGTCCGCGCCTTTAGGGGGGGGTACTGTCACGCCCTGGCTCTGGGGACACTGTTATGTTGAGCCAGGGTGTGTAGATCTATGGGTTTTGTTTCTATGGGTGTTTATTTCTATGTTAGCCAGAGTGACTCCCAATCAGAGGTAACGAGTGTCAGCTGTCGTGGGTTGTCTCTGATTGGGAGCCATATTTAAACTGTCTGTTTTTCATTCGGGTTTGTGGGATTTTGTTCGTGTTTGGTTTGTTTATTGACCATTGACTGTCACGTCATCGTTTTGTTGTTTTGGTCGGGTGATCATTTATTAAATAAATATGTTCACTTTCAACGCTGCGCCTTGGTCCTCCTCTATGTTAGACGATCGTGACAATGGGCCATCCACTTTGAACATTATCATGGGCCAATCTACTTTGAACATTATCATGGGCCATCAACTTTGAACATTAGCATGGGCCATCAACTTTGAACATTAGCATGGGCCATCTACTTTGAACATTATCATGGGCTCATCTACTTTGAATATTATCATGGGCTCATCTACTTTGAACATTATCATGGGCCAATCTACTTTGAACATTATCATGGGCTCATCTACTTTGAACATTATCATGGGCCAATCTACTTTGAACATTATCATGGGCCATCTACTTTGAACATTATCATGGGCTCATCTACTTTGAACATTATCATGGGCCAATCTACTTTGAACATTATCATGGGCTCATCTACTTTGAACATTATCATGGGCCAATCTACTTTGAACATTATCATGGGCCATCTACTTTGAACATTATCATGGGCTCATTCACTTTGAACATTATCATGGGCCATCTACTTTGAACATTATCATGGGCTCATTCACTTTGAACATTATCATGGGCTTCACCATCATCCACTTTGAACATTATCATGGGCCATCCACTTTCAACATTATCATGGGCCATCAACTTTGAACATTATCATGGGCCAAATCCACTTTGAACATTATCATGGGCCATCCACTTTGAACATTATAATGGGCTCATCTACTTTGAACATTATCATGGGCCATCTACTTTGAACATTATCATGGGCCAATCTACTTTGAACATTATCATGGGCTCATCTACTTTGAACATTATCATGGGCCAATCTACTTTGAACATTATCATGGGCTCATTCACTTTGAACATTATCATGGGCTTCACCATCATCCACTTTGAACATTATCATGGGCCATCCACTTTCAACATTATCATGGGCCATCAACTTTGAACATTATCATGGGCCAAATATACTTTGAACATTATCATGGGCCATTCACTTTGAACATTATAATGGGCTCATCTACTTTGAACATTATCATGGGCCATCTACTTTGAACATTATCATGGGCCAATCTACTTTGAACATTATCATGGGCTCATCTACTTTGAACATTATCATGGGCCAATCTACTTTGAACATTATCATGGGCCAATCTACTTTGAACATTATCATGGGCCATCTACTTTGAACATTATCATGGGCTCATTCACTTTGAACATTATCATGGGCTTCACCATCATCCACTTTGAACATTATCATGGGCCATCCACTTTCAACATTATCATGGGCCATCAACTTTGAACATTATCATGGGCCAATCCACTTTGAACATTATCATGGGCCATCCACTTTGAACATTAGCATGGGCCAATCTACTTTGAACATTGGCATGGGCCAATCTACTTTGAACATTAGCATGGTCCAATCTACTTTGAACATTATCATGGGCCAAACTAATTTGAACATTATCATGGGCCATCTACTTTGAACATTATCATGGGCCAATCTACTTTGAACATTATCATGGGCCAAATACTTTGAACATTATCATGGGCTTCACCATCATCGCCTTTGAACATTAGTGCCATTGGGAAGAGGAACTGTGAAGCTATCTGAAGAAGAAGAAGAAAAATGAAGAGACGCCAGAAGATTGAGTGCCGGGGAGGGAGGGAGGGAGGGAGGGAGGGAGGGAGGGCGGGCGGGAGGGAGGGAGGGCTTTGGTCAATTGTGCCTGTAATTGATTTAGACTGGTCCAAAGTTGTTTTATTTGGGGTTATCAAGTTGATTGTATTGTAATTAACACTAAGAATACATTGAGATACTGATCTGTAATTATAACCGAGATGAAAAGGTTAATACTGGAATTATAAGATTCATATACTGTATGTTAATGTACATTCTGCTAGTACCGATGTGTGCTAAGTTGAGGGTTTTAACTTTGAGTGATAGAACCAATGTGAATCACTGAGCAATGTCATTCTAAA
>CM062510.1:16824054-16896554 GCA_031479575.1 Coregonus ussuriensis | reverse complement strand
GCATGGCCAGGCACGACTCCAACACCATCATTAAGTTTGCTGACAACACAACAGTGGTAGGCCTGATCACCAACAACGATGAGACAGCCTATAGGGAGGTGGTCAGAGATCTGGCCGTGTGGTGCCAGGACAACAACCTCTCCCTCATCGTGAGCAAGACAAAGGAGCTGATCGTGGACTACAGGAAAAGGAGGGCCGAGCACGCCCCTATTCTCATCGACAGGGGCTGTAGTGGAGCGGGTCTAGAGTTTCAAGTTCCTTGGTGTCCACATCACCAACAAACTATCATGGTCCAAACACACCAAGACAGTCGTGAAGAGGGCTCGACAATGCCTTTTCCCCCTCAGGAGACTGAAAAGATTTGGCATGAGTCCCCAGAAAAGAACAGAAGTATTCAGACCCTTTGCTATGAGACTCGAAATTGAGCTCAGGTGCATCCTGTTTCCATTGATCATCCTTGAGATGTTTCTACAACTTGATTGGAGTCCACCTGTGGTAAATTCCATTGATTGGACATGATTTGGAAAAGCACACACCTGTCTATATAAGGTCCCACAGTTGACAGTGCATGTCAGAGCAAAAACCAAGCAATGAGGTCGAAGGAATTGTCCGTAAAGCTCCAAGACAGGATTGTGTCGAGGCAATTGAAGAAGTTTGCAACCACCAAGACTCTTCCTAGAGCTGGCCTCCCGGCCAAACTGAGTAATCTGTAGCTCAGCTGGTAGAGCACGGCGCTTGTAACGCCAAGGTAGTGGGTTCGATCCCCGGGACCACCCATACACAAAAGAAAAATGTATGCACGCATGACTGTAAGTCGCTTTGGCTAAATGGCATATTATTATTATTATTATTATTAATCAGGGGAGAAGGGCCTTTGTCAGGGAGGTGACCAAGAACCCGATGGTCACTCTGACAGAGCTCTAGAGTTCCTCTGTGGAGATGGGAGAACCTTCCAGAAGGATAACCATCTGTGCAGCACTCCACCAATCTGGTATTTTTGGTAGAGTGGCCAGATGGAAGCCACTCCTCAGTAAAAGGCACATGACAGCCCGCTTGGAGTTTGCCAAAAGGCACCTAAAGACTCTCAGACCATGAGAAACAAGATTCTCTGGTCTGATGAAACCAAGATTTAACTCTTTGGCCTGAATGCCAAGCATCACGTCTGGAGGAAACCTGGCACCATCCCTACTGTGAAGCATGGTGGTGGCAGTAACATGCTGTGGGGATGTTTTTCAGCGGCAGGGACTGGGAGACTAGTCAGGATCGAGGGAAAGATGAACGGAGCAAAGTACTGAGAGATCCTTGATGAAAACCTGGTCCAGAGCGCTCAGGACCTCAGACTGGGGCGAAGGTTCACCTTCCAACAGGACAACGACCCTAAGCACACAGCCAAGCCAACGCAGGAGTGGCATCGGGACAAGTCCCTGAATGTCATTGAGTGGCCCAGCCAGAGCCCGGACTTGAACCCGATCTAACATCTCTGGAGAGACCTGAAAATAGCTGTGCAGCAACGCTCCCCATCTAACCTGACAGAGCTTGAGAGGATCTGCAGAGAAGAATGGGAGAAACTCCCCAAAAACAGGTGTGCCAAGCTTGTAGCGTCATACCCAAGAAGACTCAAGGCTGTAATCGCTGCAAAAGGTGCTTCAACAAAGTACTGAGTAAAGGGTCTGAATACTTATGCAAATGTCATATTTACTTTTTTATTTATTTTAATAAATTTACAAACATTTCTAAAAACCAGTTTTTGCTTTGTCATTATGGGGTATTGTGTGTAGATTGATGAGGGGAAAAAACAATGTAATCAATTTTAGAATAAGGCTGTAACCTAACAAAATGTGGAAAAAGTCAAGAGGTCTGAATACTTTCCAAAGGCACTAGGTGGTGTCAGAGGAAGGCCCAAAAAATTGTCAAAGACTCCAGTCACCCAAGTGATAGACTGTTCTCTCTGCTACCGCACGGCAAGCGGTATCGGAGCGCCAAGTCTAGGTCCAAAAGGCTTCTCAACAGCTTCTACCCCCAAACCATAAGACTCCTGAACAGCTAATCATGGCTACCCGGACTATTTTGTTTTGACACTCGCTGTTTATTATCTATGCATAGTCACTTTACCCCTACCTACATGTACAAATTACCTTGACTAACCTGTACCCCAGCACATTCACTTCGGTACCGGTACCCCCTGTATATAGCCTCATTATTACCTGGACTAACCTGTGCCCCCAGCCCATTGACCTCGGTACCGGTACCCCCTGTATATAGCCTCATTATTACCTGGACTAACCTGTATCCCAGCCCATTACCTCGGTACCGGTACCCCCTGTATATAGCCTCATTATTACCTGACTAACCTGTTCCCCAGCCCATTACCTCGGTACCGGTACCCCCTGTATATAGCCTCATTATTACCTGGACCAACCTGTACCCCAGCCCATTGACTCGGTACCGGTACCCCCTGTATATAGCCTCATTATTACCTGGACTAACCTGTATCCCAGCCCATTACCTCGGTACCGGTACCCCCTGTATATAGCCTCATTATTACCTAGACTAACCTGTACCCCAGCCCATTACCTCGGTACCGGTACCCCCTGTATATAGCCTCATTATTACCTGGACTAACCTGTATCCCAGCCCATTACCTCAGTATCGGTACCCCCTGTATATAGCCTCATTATTACCTGGACTAACCTGTACCCCAGCCCATTACCTCGGTACCGGTACCCCCTGTATATAGCCTCATTATTACCTGGACTAACCTGTACCCCAGCCCATTACCTCGGTACCGGTACCCCCTGTATATAGCCTCATTATTACCTGGACTAACCGGTACCCCCTGTATATAGCCTCATTATTACCTGGACTAACCTGTACCCCAGCCCATTGACCTCGGTACCGGTACCCCCTGTATATAGCCTCATTATTACCTGGACTAACCTGTACCCCAGCCCATTACCTCGGTACCGGTACCCCCTGTATATAGCCTCATTATTACCTGGACTAACCGGTACCCCCTGTATATAGCCTCATTATTACCTGGACTAACCTGTTCCCCAGCCCATTGACTCGGTACCGGTACCCCCTGTATATAGCCTCATTATTACCTGGACTAACCTGTACCCCAGCCCATTACCTCGGTACTGGTACCCCCTGTATATAGCCTCATTAATACCTGGACTAACCTGTACCCCAGCCCATTGACTCGGTACCGGTACCCCCTGTATATAGCCTCATTATTACCTGGACTAACCTGTACCCCAGCCCATTACCTCGGTACCGGTACCCCCTGTATATAGCCTCATTATTACCTGGACTAACCGGTACCCCCCTGTATATAGCCTCATTATTACCTGGACTAACCTGTATCCCAGCCCATTACCTGGACTAACCTGTACCCCAGCCCATTGACTCTGTACCCGTACCCCCTGTATATAGCCTCATTATTACCTGGACTAACCTGTACTCCAGCCCATTGACTCGGTACCGGTACCCCCTGGATTCTCATTATTACCTGGACTAACCTGTATCCCAGCCCATTACCTCGGTACCGGTACCCACTGTATATAGCCTCATTATTACCTGGACTAACCTGTACCCCAGCCCATTACCTCGGTACCGGTACCCCCTGTATATAGCCTCATTATTACCTGGACTAACCTGTATCCCAGCCCATTGACTCGGTACTGGTACCCCCTGTATATAGCCTCATTAATACCTGGACTAACCTGTACCCCAGCCCATTGACTCGGTACCGGTACCCCCTGTATATAGCCTCATTATTACCTGGACTAACCTGTACCCCAGCCCATTACCTCGGTACCGGTACCCCCTGTATATAGCCTCATTATTACCTGGACTAACCGGTACCCCCCTGTATATAGCCTCATTATTACCTGGACTAACCTGTATCCCAGCCCATTACCTGGACTAACCTGTACCCCAGCCCATTGACTCTGTACCCGTACCCCCTGTATATAGCCTCATTATTACCTGGACTAACCTGTACTCCAGCCCATTGACTCGGTACCGGTACCCCCTGGATTCTCATTATTACCTGGACTAACCTGTATCCCAGCCCATTACCTCGGTACCGGTACCCCCTGTATATAGCCTCATTATTACCTGGACTAACCTGTACCCCAGCCCATTACCTCGGTACCGGTACCCCCTGTATATAGCCTCATTATTACCTGGACCAACCTGTACCCCAGCCCATTGACTCGGTACCGGTACCCCCTGTATATAGCCTCATTATTACCTGGACTAACCTGTATCCCAGCCCATTACCTCGGTACCGGTACCCCCTGTATATAGCCTCATTATTACCTAGACTAACCTGTACCCCAGCCCATTACCTCGGTACCGGTACCCCCTGTATATAGCCTCATTATTACCTGGACTAACCTGTATCCCAGCCCATTATCTCAGTATCGGTACCCCCTGTATATAGCCTCATTATTACCTGGACTAACCTGTACCCCAGCCCATTACCTCGGTACCGGTACCCCCTGTATATAGCCTCATTATTACCTGGACTAACCTGTACCCCAGCCCATTACCTCGGTACCGGTACCCCCTGTATATAGCCTCATTATTACCTGGACTAACCGGTACCCCCTGTATATAGCCTCATTATTACCTGGACTAACCTGTACCCCAGCCCATTACCTCGGTACCGGTACCCCCTGTATATAGCCTCATTATTACCTGGACTAACCGGTACCCCCCTGTATATAGCCTCATTATTACCTGGACTAACCTGTTCCCCAGCCCATTGACTCGGTACCGGTACCCCCTGTATATAGCCTCATTATTACCTGAACTAACCTGTACCCCAGCCCATTACCTCGGTACCGGTACCCCCTGTATATAGCCTCATTAATACCTGGACTAACCTGTACCCCAGCCCATTGACTCGGTACCGGTACCCCCTGTATGTAGCCTCATTATTACCTGGACTAACCTGTACCCCAGCCCATTACCTCGGTACCGGTACCCCCTGTATATAGCCTCATTATTACCTGGACTAACCGGTACCCCCTGTATATAGCCTCATTATTACCTGGACTAACCTGTATCCCAGCCCATTACCTGGACTAACCTGTACCCCAGCCCATTGACTCTGTACCCGTACCCCCTGTATATAGCCTCATTATTACCTGGACTAACCTGTACTCCAGCCCATTGACTCGGTACCGGTACCCCCTGGATTCTCATTATTACCTGGACTAACCTGTATCCCAGCCCATTACCTCGGTACCGGTACCCACTGTATATAGCCTCATTATTACCTGGACTAACCTGTACTCCAGCCCATTACCTCGGTACCGGTACCCCCTGTATATAGCCTCATTATTACCTGGACTAACCTGTATCCCAGCCCATTACCTCGGTACCGGTACCCACTGTATATAGCCTCATTATTACCTGGACTAACCTGTATCCCAGCCCATTACCTCGGTACCGGTACCCCCTGTATATAGCCCCATTATTACCTGGACTAACCGGTACCCCCTGTATATAGCCTCATTATTACCTGGACTAACCTGTACCCCAGCCCATTGACTCGGTACCGGTACCCCCTGTATGAAGCCTCATTATTACCTGGACTAACCTGTACCCCAGCCCATTACCTCGGTACCGGTACCCCCCTGTATATAGCCTCATTATTACCTGGACTAACCGGTACCCCCTGTATATAGCCTCATTATTACCTGGACTAACCTGTATCCCAGCCCATTGACTCTGTACCCGTACCCCCTGTATATAGCCTCATTATTACCTGGACTAACCTGTACTCCAGCCCATTGACTCGGTACCGGTACCCCCTGGAGCCTCATTATTACCTGGACTAACCTGTATCCCAGCCCATTACCTCGGTACCGGTACCCACTGTATATAGCCTCATTATTACCTGGACTAACCTGTATCCCAGCCCATTACCTCGGTACCGGTACCCCCTGTATATAGCCTCATTATTACCTGGACTAACCTGTACCCCAGCCCATTACCTCGGTACCGGTACCCCCTGTATATAGCCTCATTATTACCTGGACCAACCTGTACCCCAGCCCATTGACTCGGTACCTGTACCCCCCGTATATAGCCTCATTATTACCAGGACTAACCTGTATCCCAGCCCATTACCTCGGTACCGGTACCCACTGTATATAGCCTCATTATTACCTGGACTAACCTGGACCCCCCCAGCCCATTGACTCGGTACCGGTACCCCCTGGAGCCTCATTATTACCTGGACTAACCTGTACCCCAGCCCATTACCTCGGTACCGGTACCCCCTGTATATAGCCTCATTATTACCTGGACTAACCTGTTCCCCAGCCCATTACCTCGGTACCGGTACCCCCTGGAGCCTCATTATTACCTGGACTAACCTGGACCCCCCCAGCCCATTGACTCGGTACCGGTACCCCCTGGAGCCTCATTATAACCTGGACTAACCTGTACCCCAGCCCATTGACTCGGTACCGGTACCCCCTGTATATAGCCTCATTATTACCTGGAATAACCTGTACCCCAGCCCATTACCTCGGTACCGGTACCCCCTGTATATAGCCTCATTATTACCTGGACTAACCGGTACCCCCTGTATATAGCCTCATTATTACCTGGACTAACCTGTATCCCAGCCCATTACCTGGACTAACCTGTACCCCAGCCCATTGACTCTGTACCGGTACCCCCTGTATATAGCCTCATTATTACCTGGACTAACCTGTACCCCAGCCCATTGACTCTGTACCGGTACCTCCTGTATATAGCCTCATTATTACCTGGACTAACCTGTACTCCAGCCCATTACCTCGGTACCGGTACCCCCTGTATATAGCCTCATTATTACCTGGACTAACCTGTACCCCAGCCCATTGACTCGGTACCGGTACCCCCTGGAGCCTCATTATTACCTGGACTAACCTGTACCCCAGCCCATTACCTCGGTACCGGTACCCCCTGTATATAGCCTCATTATTACCTGGACTAACCAATCAATCAATCAATTTTATTTTATATAGCCCTTCTTACATCAGCTAATATCTCGAAGTGCTGTACAGAAACCCAGCCTAAAACCCCAAACAGCTAGTAATGCAGGTGTAGAAGCACGGTGGCTAGGAAAAACTCCCTAGAAAGGCGAAAGCCTAGGAAGAAACCTAGAGAGGAACCAGGCTATGAGGGGTGGCCAGTCCTCTTCTGGCTGTGCCGGGTGGAGATTATAACAGAACCATGCCAAGATGTTCAAAAATGTTCATAAGTGACAAGCATGGTCAAATAATAATCAGGAATAAATCTCAGTTGGCTTTTCATAGCCGATCATTAAGAGTTGAAAACAGCAGGTCTGGGACAGGTAGGGGTTCATAACCGCAGGCAGAACAGTTGAAACTGGAATAGCAGCAAGGCCAGGCGGACTGGGGACAGCAAGGAGTCACCACGGCCGGTAGTCCCGACGTATGGTCCTAGGGCTCAGGTCTCTCAGTTGGCTTTTCATAGCCGATCATTAAAGAGTTGAAAACAGCAGGTCTGGGACAGGTAGGGGTTTCGTAGCCGCAGGCAGAACAGTTGAAACTGGAATAGCAGCAAGGCCAGGCGGACTGGGGACAGCAAGGTGTCATCATGCCCGGTAGTCCTGACGTATGGTCCTAGGGCTCAGGTTCTCAGAGAGAAAGAGAGAACGAGAGAATTAGAGAGAGCATACTTAAATTCACACAGGACACTGGATAAGACAGGAGAAGTACTCCAGGTATAATCAACTAACCCCAGCCCCCCGACACATAAACTACTGCAGCATAAATACTGGAGGCTGAGACAGGAGCGGTCCGGAGACACTGTGGCCCCATCCGAAGAAACCCCCGGACAGGGCCAAACAGGAAGGATATAACCCCACCCACTCCGCCAAAGCACAGCCCCCGCACCACTAGAGGGATATCCCCAACCACCAACTTACAATCCTGAGACAAGGCCGAGTATAGCCCACAGAGGTCTCCACCACAGCACAAACCAAGGGGGGGGCGCCAACCCAGACAGGAAGATCACGTCAGTAACTCAACCCACTCAAGTGACGCACCCCTCCCAGGGACGGCATGAAAGAGCACTAGCAAGCCAGTGACTCAGCCCCTGCAACAGGGTTAGAGGCAGAGAACCCCAGTGGAGAGGGGAACCGGCCCGGCAGAGACAGCAAGGGCTGTTCGTTGCTCCAGCCTTTCCGTTCACCTTCACACTCCTGGGCCAGACTACACTCAATCATATGACCTACTGAAGAGATAAGTCTTCAGTAAAGACTTAAAGGTTGAGACCGAGTCTGCGTCTCTCACATGGGTAGGCAGACTGTTCCATAAAAATGGAGATCTATAGGAGAAAGCCCTGCCTCCCGCTGTTTGCTTAGAAATTCTAGGGACAATTAGGAGGCCTGCGTCTTGTGACCGTAGCGTACGTATTGGTATGTACGGCAGGACCAACTCGGAAAGATAGGTAGGAGCAAGCCCATGTAACGCTTTATAGGTTAACAGTAAAACCTTGAAATCAGCCCTTGCCTTAACAGGAAGCCAGTGTAGGGAAGCTAGCACTGGAGTAATATGATCAAATTTCTTGGTTCTAGTCAGGATTCTAGCAGCCGTATTTAGCACTAATTGAAGTTTATTTAGTGCTTTATCCGGGTAGCCGGAAAATAGAGCATTGCAGTAGTCTAACCTAGAAGTAACAAATGCATGGATTAATTTTTCTGCATCATTTTTGGACAGAAAATTTCTGATTTTTGCAATGTTACGTAGATGGAAAAAAGCTGTCCTTGAAACAGTCTTGATATGTTCGTCAAAAGAGAGATCAGGGTCAAGAGTAACACCGAGGTCCTTCACAGTTTTATTTGAGACGACTTTACAACCATCTAGATGAATTGTCAGATTTAACAGAAGATCTCTTTGTTTCTTGGGACCTAGAACAAGCATCTCTGTTTTGTCCGAGTTTAAAAGTAAAAAGTTTTCAGCCATCCACTTCCTTATGTCTGAAACACAGGCTTCTAGCGAGGGCAATTTTGGGGCTTCACCATGTTTCATTGAAATGTACAGCTGTGTGTCATCCGCATAGCAGTGAAAGTTAACATTATGTTTTCGAATAACATCCCCAAGAGGTAAAATATATAGTGAAAACAATAGTGGTCCTAAAACGGAACCTTGAGGAACACCGAAATGTACAGTTGATTTGTCGGAGGACAGACCATTCACAGAGACAAACTGATATCTTTCCGACAGGTAGGATCTAAACCAGGCCAGAACTTGTCCGTGTAGACCAATTTGGGTTTCCAGTCTCTCCAAAAGAATGTGGTGATCGATGGTGTCAAAGGCAGCACTAAGGTCTAGTAGCACGAGGACAGATGCAGAGCCTCGGTCTGACGCCATTAAAAGGTCATTTACCACCTTCACAAGTGCAGTCTCAGTGCTATGATGGGGTCTAAAACCAGACTGAAGCATTTCGTATACATTGTTTGTCTTCAGAAAGGCAGTGAGTTGCTGCGCAACAGCTTTTTCTAAAATTTTTGAGAGGAATGGAAGATTCGATATAGGCCGATAGTTTTTTATATTTTCCGGGTCAAGGTTTGGCTTTTTCAGGAGAGGCTTTATCACTGCCACTTTTAGTGAGTTTGGTACACATCCGGTGGATAGAGAGCTGTTTATTATGTTCAACATAGGAGGGCCAAGCACAGGAAGCAGCTCCTTCAGCAGTTTAGTAGGAATAGGATCCAGTATGCAGCTTGAAGGTTTAGAGGCCATGATTATTTTCATCATTGTGTCAAGAGATATAGTACTAAAACACTTAAGTGTCTCTCCCGATCCCAGGCCCTCGCAGAGCTGTGCAGATCCAGGACAGCTAAGCCCTGGAGGAATACGCAGATTCAAAGAGGAGTCCGTAATTTGCTTTCTAATGGTCATGATCTTTTCCTCAAAGAAGTTCATGAATTTATCACTGCTGAAGTGAAAGCCATCCTCTCTTGGGGAATGCTGCTTTTTAGTTAGCTTTGCAACAGTATCAAAAAGAAATTTTGGATTGTTCTTATTTTCCTCAATTAAGTTGGAAAAGTAGGATGATCGAGCAGCAGTGAGGGCTCTTCGGTACTGCACGGTACTGTCTTTCCAAGCTAGTCGGAAGACTTCCAGTTTGGTGTGGCGCCATTTCCGTTCCAATTTCCTGGAAGCTTGCTTCAAAGCTCGGGTATTTTCTGTATACCAGGGAGCTAGTTTCTTATGACAAATGTTTTTCGTTTTTAGGGGTGCAACTGCATCTAGGGTATTGCGCAAGGTTAAATTGAGTTCCTCAGTTAAGTGGTTAACTGATTTTTGTCCTCTGACGTCCTTGGGTAGGCAGAAGGAGTCTGGAAGGGCATCAATGAATTTTTGTGTTGTTTGAGAATTTATAGCACGACTTTTGATGCTCCTTGGTTGGGGTCTGAGCAGATTATTTGTTGCGATTGCAAATGTAATAAAATGGTGGTCCGATAGTCCAGGATTTTGTGGAAAAACATTAAGATCTACAACATTTATTCCATGGGACAAAACTAGGTCCAGAGTATGACTGTGGCAGTGAGTAGGTCCAGAGACATGTTGGACAAAACCCACTGAGTCGATAATGGCTCCGAAAGACTTTTGGAGTGGGTCTGTGGACTTCTCCATGTGAATATTAAAATCACCAAAAATTAGAATATGATCTGCTATGACTACAAGGTCTGATAGGAATTCAGGAAACTCAGAGAGGAACGCTGTATATGGCCCAGGAGGCCTGTAAACAGTAGCTATAAAAAGTGATTGAGTAGGCTGCATAGATTTCATGACTAGAAGCTCAAAAGATGAAAACGCCATTTTTTTTTTTGTAAATTGAAATTTGCTATCGTAAATGTTAGCAACACCTCCGCCTAACCTGTTCCCCAGCCCATTACCTCGGTACCGGTACCCCCTGGAGCCTCATTATTACCTGGACTAACCTGGACCCCCCCAGCCCATTGACTCGGTACCGGTACCCCCTGGAGCCTCATTATAACCTGGACTAACCTGTACCCCAGCCCATTGACTCGGTACCGGTACCCCCTGGAGCCTCATTATTACCTGGACTAACCTGTATCCCAGCCCATTACCTCGGTACCGGTACCCCTGTATATAGCCTCATTATTACCTGGACTAACCTGTTCCCCAGCCCATTGACTCGGTACCGGTACCCCCTGGAGCCTCATTATTACCTGGACTAACCTGTTCCCCAGCCCATTACCTCGGTACCGGTACCCCCTGGAGCCTCATTATTACCTGGACTAACCTGTACCCCCCCAGCCCATTGACTCGGTACCGGTACCCCCTGGAGCCTCATTATAACCTGGACTAACCTGTACCCCAGCCCATTGACTCGGTACCGGTACCCACTGGAGCCTCATTATTACCTGGACTAACCTGTATCCCAGCCCATTACCTCGGTACCGGTACCCCTGTATATAGCCTCACTATTACCTGGACTAACCTGTATCCCCTGTACATAGCCCATTACCTCGGTACCGGTACCCCCTGGAGCCTCATTATTCTTATTTTATTTTATTGTGTAACTTTTTTATTTTTTATTTTTAGTTTTTTTAGTAAATATTTTCTTAACTCTATTTATTGAACCGCATTGTTGGTTAAGGGCTTGTAAGTAAGCATTTCACGGTAAGGTCTACAGCTGTTGTATTCGGCGCATGTGACAAATAAACTTAGATTAGATTTGATTTGAGAGAAAACACACACACAGAGAGCAGAGCAACCAAGGCCAGAGAGAAGGAGAATTCAGTAGAGAGTTCAGTAGTTGTGACTGGACAGATATGGAAGCTAAGTTAGTGCAGAATGTATAGCTCACCTCTCTCTCTCTCTCTCTCTCTCCCCCCGTATCTCTCTCTCTCTCTCTCTCTCTCTCTCTCTCTCTCTCTCTCCTCCCTCTCTCCTCCCTCTCTCTCTCTCTCTCTCTCTCTCTCTCCTCCCTCTCTCTCTCGCCTCCTCTCCTCTCTCTCTCTCTCCTCCCTCTCTCTCCTCCCTCTCTCTCTCATCCTCTATCTCTCTCTCTCTCTCTCTCCTCCCTCTCTCTCTCTCTCCTCCTCTCTCTCTCTCTCTCTCTCCTCCTCTCTCTCTCTCTCCTCCCTCTCTCTCTCTCCTCCCTCTCTCTCTCCTCCTCTCCTCTCTCTCTCTCTCCTTATCTCTCTGTCCTCTCATCCCTCTCTCTCTCCTCCCTCTCTCTCTCTCTCTCCTCCCTCTCCCTCTCTCTCCTCCCTCTCCCCGTATCTCTCTCTCTCTCTCTGGGGATCTTACACATACTTTCAAGACACAGCATTGCTCTATCTCTCTCTCTCTCTCTCTCTCTCTCTCTCCTCTCCTCTCCTCTCCTCTCCTCTCCTCTCTCCTCTCTCCTCTCTCCTCTCCTCTCTCTCTCATCTCCCTCTCTCCTCCCTCTCTCTCTCTCTCTCTCTCTCTCTCTCTCTCTCTCTCTCTCTCTCTCTCTCCCCCCTTATCTCTCTCTCTCCTCCCTCTCCCTATCTCTCTCTCTCTCCCTCTCTCTGGGGATGCAGTATGCCCTGTCTTACACTACTGTTGTTGTCAGATGAGTTCAACATGCAGAAGAACTCATTCTGCTTCACAGGAACATTTCATGCATTTTTTACAGAACCTCTGTCTCTGAGGCGACACACACACACACCGCCACACACACACCGCCACACACACACCGCCACACACACCCCATCCTGCTGCGTTATCAATGAATGTTGGGTATCTAGGCCAAAACTCGTATTATCAGTGTGTGATTGGCTGTCCTGGGGCCAGTAACCATGGTGACCAATGGATAATGTAATCTATGAGGAAGTGTTTTATTTTAGGGGGTTGAGTGTGTGTTCACCACAGTGTTAAGGTTGGAATCGTTACCAGTGACACGCATTTCCACCCTTCGTTGGTGACCTTTACCTGATAGTTGACCTGGTGTCAGGTCATAATCATCTCACAGGTCAAGAGGTCACACATACTAGTGATGCACAGGTCAAGAGGTCACACATACTAGTGATGCACAGGTCAAGAGGTCACACATACTAGTGATGCACAGGTCAAGAGGTCACACATACTAGTGATGCACAGGTCAAGAGGTCACACATACTAGTGATGCACAGGTCAAGAGGTCACACATACTAGTGATGCACAGGTCAAGAGGTCACACATACTAGTGATGCACAGGGTCAGCTGTTTGTTCACCCGTACCTGCCCTTTATGTGATAGAGCGAAAACCTGGGGCCCACACCTGACCCTAACCTGCAGAGACGGCAGGTATCCTAGCGGTTAGGAGCGTGCCCACACCTGACCCTAACCTGCAGAGACGGCAGGTAGCCTAGCGGTTAGGAGCGTGCCCACACCTGACCCTAACCTGCAGAGACGGCAGGTATCCTAGCGGTTAGGAGCGTGCCCACACCTGACCCTAACCTGCAGAGACGGCAGGTAGCCTAGCGGTTAGGAGACCTGGGGCCCACACCTGACCCTAACCTGCAGAGACGGCAGGTAGCCTAGCGGTTAGGAGCGTGCCCACACCTGACCCTAACCTGCAGAGACGGCAGGTAGCCTAGCGGTTAGGAGCGTGCCCACACCTGACCCTAACCTGCAGAGACGGCAGGTAGCCTAGCGGTTAGGAGCGTGCCCACACCTGACCCTAACCTGCAGAGACGGCAGGTAGCCTAGCGGTTAGGAGCGTGCCCACACCTGACCCTAACCTGCAGAGACGGCAGGTAGCCTAGCGGTTAGGAGCGTGCCCACACCTGACCCTAACCTGCAGAGACGGCAGGTAGCCTAGCGGTTAGGAGCGGGCCCACACCTGACCCTAACCTGCAGAGACGGCAGGTAGCCTAGCGGTTAGGAGCGTGCCCACACCTGACCCTAACCTGCAGAGACGGCAGGTAGCCTAGCGGTTAGGAGCGTGCCCACACCTGACCCTAACCTGCAGAGACGGCAGGTAGCCTAGCGGTTAGGAGCGTGCCCACACCTGACCCTAACCTGCAGAGACGGCAGGTAGCCTAGCGGTTAGGAGCGGGCCCACACCTGACCCTAACCTGCAGAGACGGCAGGTAGCCTAGCGGTTAGGAGCGTGCCCACACCTGACCCTAACCTGCAGAGACGGCAGGTAGGTTTGCTGGTTCAAATCCCAGAGCCGACTAGGTAAAAAGTCTGTTTATGTGCCCTTGAGTAAGGCACTTAACCCTAATTGATCCCTGGCCCCACTCTCTGAGGGTGTCTCAGGGGGAGTTGATCCCTGTCCCCACTCTCTGAGGGTGTCTCAGGGGGAGTTGATCCCTGGCCCCACTCTCTGAGGGTGTCTCAGGGGGAGTTGATCCCTGGCCCCACTCTCTGAGGGTGTCTCAGGGGGAGTTGATCCCTGGCCCCACTCTCTGAGGGTGTCTCAGGGGGAGTTGATCCCTGGCCCCACTCTCTGAGGGTGTCTCAGGGGGAGTTGATCCCTGGCCCCACTCTCTGAGGGTGTCTCAGGGGGAGTGGGATATATGCAAATAACAAAAGAAGAGACTTGCTTGGGCCAAGAAACACAAGCAATTGACATTAGACCGGTGGAAATTTGTCCTTTGGTCTGGAGTCCAAATTTGAGATTTTTGGTTCCAACTTCCGTGTCTTTGTGAGATGCAGTGTGGGTGAACGGATGATCTCTGCATGTCTAGTTCCCACCATAAAGCATGGAGGAGGAGGTGTTATTGTGTGGGGGTGCTTTGCTGCTGACACTGTCTGTGATTTATTTATAATTCAAGGCACACTTAACCAGCATGGCTACCACAGCATTCTGCAGCGATACGCCATCCCATCTGGTTTGGGCTTAGTGGGACTATCATTTGTTTTTCAATAGGACAATGACCCAACACACCTCCAGGCTGTGTAAGGGCTATTTTACCAAGAAGGAGAGTGATGGAGTGCTGCATCAGATGACCTGGCCTCCACAATCCCCCGAACCTTAAACCCAATTGAGATGGTTTGGGATGAGTTGGACCGCAGAGTGAAGGAAAAGCAGCCAACAAGTGCTCAGCATATGTGGGAACTCCTTCAAGACTGTTGGAAAAGCATTCCAGGTGAAGCTGGTTGAGAGAATGCCAAGAGTGTGCAAAGTTGTCATCAAGGCAAAGGGTGGCTATTTGGTTACTACATGATTCCATATGTGTTATTTCATAGTTTTGATGTCTTCACTGTTATTCTGCAATGTAGAAAATAGTAAAAATAAAGAAAAACCCTTGAATGAGTAGGTGTGTCCAAACCTTTGACTGGTACTGTGTATTCCTGTAAATATTGATCACATACCTTGTGTATGATCATATATGTTGATACATTGAATGTTTACATTTTACATTTTAGTCATTTAGCAGACGCTCTTATCCAGAGCGACTTACAGTTAGTGCTTACATTATTTTTTTCATACCCCCTGTGGGAATCAAACCCAGAACCCTGGCGTTGCAAACGCCATGCTCTATCAACTGAGCTACATCCCTGCCGGCCATTCCCTCCCTTACCCTGGACGATGCTGGGCCAATTGCGCGCCGCCCCATGGGTCTCCCGGTCGCGGCCGGCTACGACAGAGCCTGGATTCTAACCAGGATCTCTAGTGGCACAGCTAGCACTGTGATGCAGTGCCTTAGACCACTGCGCCACTCGGGAGACTCCACAGGTCAGCTGTTTGTTCATATTGTGAACCTATGTTATATATCTTTTACCTCCTGTTTCAGGAAGTGATGTCACTGAGTACTGCCCCCTATATATAGGACTTTCCACCACCCACCTGGGATATGGATGCATGATGAAGACCTAAGGGTGGAAACGTTGTTATAAATAATTATCACCTGGGAGTATGAACAGCAGTGTACAGCGTTTTCCTTTCTGTTTTCTATCAGTTCTACAACTCCAGCACCTGGATGTGCCTCTGTTCTTCAGCTTTGGTACATGTCATTATAACTCCAGCACCTGGATGTGCCTCTGTTCTTCAGCTTTGGTACATGTCATTATAACTCCAGCACCTGGATGTGCCTCTGTTCTTCAGCTTTGGTACATGTCATTATAACTCCAGCACCTGGATGTGCCTCTGTTCTTCAGCTTTGGTACATGTCATTATAACTCCAGCACCTGGATGTGCCTCTGTTCTTCAGCTTTGGTACATGTCATTATAACTCCAGCACCTGGATGTGCCTCTGTTCTTCAGCTTTGGTACATGTCATTATAACTCCAGCACCTGGATGTGCCTCTGTTCTTCAGCTTTGGTACATGTCATCAATCAACCAACAACTAATGATCTAAACATCAGCATGTCATCAATCAACCAACAACTAATGATCTAAACATTAGTATGTCATCATTCAACCAACAACTAATGATATAAACATTAGCATGTCATCAATCAACCAACAACTAATGATCTAAACATTAGCATGTCATCAATCAACCAACAACTAATGATCTAAACATTAGCATGTCATCATTAAACCAACAACTAATGATCTAAACATTAGCATGTCATCAATCAACCAACAACTAATGATCTAAACATCAGCATGTCATCATTCAACCAACAACTAATGATCTAAACATCAGCATGTCATCAATCAACCAAAAACGAATGATCTAAACATCAACATGTCATCAATCAACCAAAAACGAATGATCTAAACATTAGCATGTCATCAATCAACCAACAACTAATGATATAAACATTAGCATGTCATCAATCAACCAACAACTAATGATCTAACCATTAGCATGTCATCAATCAACCAACAACTAATGATCTAAACATTAGCATGTCAATCAACCAACAACTAATGATCTAACCATTAGCATGTCATCAATCAACCAACAACTAATGATCTAAACATTAGCATGTCAATCAACCAACAACTAATGATCTAAACATTAGCATGTCATCAATCAACCAACAACTAATTATCTAAACATCAGCATGTCATCAATCAACCAACAACTAATGATCTAAACATCAGCATGTCATCATTCAACCAACAACTAATGATCTAAACATTAGCATGTCATCAATCAACCAATAACTAATGATCTAAACATTAGCATGTCATCAATCAACCAACAACTAATGATCTAAACATCAGCATGTCATCATTCAACCAACAACTAATGATCTAAACATTAGCATGTCATCAATCAACCAATAACTAATGATCTAAACATTAGCATGTCATCAATCAACCAACAACTAATGATCTAACCATTAGCATGTTATCAATCAACCAACAACTAATGATCTAAACATTAGCATGTCATCAATCAACCAACAACTAATGATCTAAACATTAGCATGTCATCAATCAACCAACAACTAATGATCTAAACATCAGCATGTCATCAATCAACCAAAAACGAATGATCTAAACATTAGCATGTCATCAATCAACCAACAACTAATGATATAAACATTAGCATGTCATCAATCAACCAACAACTAATGATCTAACCATTAGCATATCATCAATCAACCAACAACTAATGATCTAAACATTAGCATGTCATCAATCAACCAACAACTAATGATCTAAACATCAGCATGTCATCAATCAACCAACAACGAATGATCTAAACATTAGCGTGTCATCAATCAACCAACAACTAATGATATAAACATTAGCATGTCATCAATCAACCAACAACTAATGATATAAACATTAGCATGTCATCAATCAACCAACAACTAATGATCTAACCATTAGCATGTCATCAATCAACCAACAACTAATGATCTAAACATTAGCATGTCAATCAACCAACAACTAATGATCTAACCATTAGCATGTCATCAATCAACCAACAACTAATGATCTAAACATTAGCATGTCAATCAACCAACAACTAATGATCTAAACATTAGCATGTCATCAATCAACCAACAACTAATTATCTAAACATCAGCATGTCATCAATCAACCAACAACTAATGATCTAAACATTAGCATGTCATCAATCAACCAACAACTAATGATCTAAACATTAGCATGTCATCAATCAACCAACAACTAATGATCTAACCATTAGCATGTCATCAATCAACCAACAACTAATGATCTAAACATTAGCATGTCATCAATCAACCAACAACTAATGATCTAACCATTAGCATGTCATCAATCAACCAACAACTAATGATCTAAACCAGGGTTCTTCAATTCCGGTCCTGGAGGGCCGAAACACCTCTGTTTTTCATCCTCTCCTTCTAATCAGGGGCTAATTCAGACCTGGGACACCAGGTGAGTGCAATTAACTACCAGGTAGAAATAAAAAACAGAAGTGTTTCGGACCTCCAGGACCGGAATTGAAGAACCCTGATCTAAACATTAGCATGTCATCAATCAACCAACAACTAATGATCTAAACATCAGCATGTCATCAATCAACCAACAACTAATGATCTAAACATCAGCATGTCATCAATCAACCAACAACTAATGATCTAAACATCAGCATGTCATCAATCAACCAACAACTAATGATCTAAACATCAGCATGTCATCAATCAACCAACAACTAATGATCTAAACATTAGCATGTCATCAATCAACCAACATCTACTTCTAATGATCTAAACATTAGCATGTCATCAATCAACCAACAACTAATGATCTAAACATTAGCATGTCATCAATCAACCAACAACTAATGATCTAAACCAGGGTTCTTCAATTCCGGTCCTGGAGGGCCGAAACACCTCTGTTTTTCATCCTCTCCTTCTAATCAGGGGCTAATTCAGACCTGGGACACCAGGTGAGTGCAATTAACTACCAGGTAGAAATAAAAAACAGAAGTGTTTCGGACCTCCAGGACCGGAATTGAAGAACCCTGATCTAAACATTAGCATGTCATCAATCAACCAACAACTAATGATCTAAACATCAGCATGTCATCAATCAACCAACAACTAATGATCTAAACATCAGCATGTCATCAATCAACCAACAACTAATGATCTAAACATCAGCATGTCATCAATCAACCAACAACTAATGATCTAAACATTAGCATGTCATCATTTAACCAACATCTACTTCTAATGATCTAAACATTAGCATGTCATCAATCAACCAACAACTAATGATCTAAACATTAGCATGTCATCAATCAACCAATGACTAATGATCTAAACATTAGCATGTCATCAATCAACCAACAACTAATGATCTAAACATTAGCATGTCATCAATCAACCAACATCTACTTCTAATGATCTAAACATTAGCATGTCATCAATCAACCAACATCTACTTCTAATGATCTAAACATTAGCATGTCATCAATCAACCAACATCTACTTCTAATGATCTAAACATTAGCATGTCATCAATCAACAACATATTTACATCGGCGACAGATGAACATAGATGAACATAAACATATAGGGTTGGTGCATCCTCCACAGCCGCCGGTGGAGGGGGCTCTGTCAGAGAGACTCGGGGTGATGGCCGGTACAGTCTACTGTATCCGTAGACCGACGCTGGTCGGCTCGTGAGCTCCGGAGACGTACAGTAGACCTGTGCGCGAGGGGAGGGTGGTCAGTCACGTGGCCCTGCCTTTCCCCGGTTTGTGGCTCGCGCTGTCAGACTGTCAGAGCGGAGCATAGGCTGGTCGGGGGATGCAAGGAGAACACACTCCGTTACCGCCTGGCTGAATGACCGTATGTTCTGGTTCTAAAGTTCCAAACCTCTCTCTCTCTCTCTCTCTCTCTCTCTCTCTGAGACTGCGGTGTGTTTTGAGACAACGTGACTCTTGAGGTTTTCCCCCCCCCTTTGTTGGATATTGGGATTTTTAACGGGAGCACGCTGACAGCGAGAAGAGAGCAGTGGCTGGATAACGGATATTACTGGGGAAACAGAAGCACGCAGATGGAATACCAGGGTTTGGGGAGTTTAGGGTGCTCGACACACCGGGAGTGACGCTCCCTTAGCGGATGGACTCTCCTCTCATCGGCTCTCTCCGTTAAGTAAGTAACTAACTAAATACTATAATGTTACTCCGTTCTCTCCTTCTCTCTCTATTTACCCCTCCATCTCTCTCTTTATCTACCCATCCATCTCTCTCTATTTACCCCTCCATCTCTCTCTTTATCTACCCATCCATCTCTCTCTCCCTCCTCCTTTTGAATCTCTCTCTTTCTTCTGTCTGTTGTGAGTAGACAAACTTGTCCCACTGTAATGTTACTTGCGACCGTATCTGTTTCTGTTATGATGTATATGCCATCTGTGTTTTAGCCACTGTAATGTTACTTGCGACCGTATCTGTTTCTGTTATGATGTATATGCCGTCTGTGTTTTAGCCACTGTAATGTTACTTGCGACCGTATCTGTTTCTGTTATGATGTATATGCCGTCTGTGTTTTAGCCACTGTAATGTTACTTGCGACCGTATCTGTTTCTGTTATGATGTATATGCCATCTGTGTTTTAGCCACTGTAATGTTACTTGCGACCGTATCTGTTTCTGTTATGATGTATATGCCGTCTGTGTTTTAGCCACTGTAATGTTACTTGCGACCGTATCTGTTTCTGTTATGATGTATATGCCTTCTGTGTTTTAGCCACTGTAATGTTACTTGCGACCGTATCTGTTTCTGTTGTGATGTATATGCCGTCTGTGTTTTAGCCTGTATGTGTGTGTTACCATATCCATATGGATGCGTCTGAGTTTGTAGTCTCTTTACCTCGCCTCTCACAGTAGAATAATAGTCATCACCAGTCTAAAGCTCTTTACCTCACCTCTCACAGTAGAATAATAGTCATCATCGGTCTAAAGCTCTTTACCTCGCCTCTCACAGTAGAATAATAGTCATCATCAGTCTAAAGCTCTTTACCTCACCTCTCACAGTAGAATAATAGTCATCATCAGTCTAAAGCTCTTTACCTCCCTCTCACAGTAGAATAATAGTCATCATCAGTCTAAAGCTCTTTACCTCACCTCTCACAGTAGAATAATAGTCATCACCAGTCTAAAGCTCTTTACCTCTCACAGTAGAATAATAGTCATCACCAGTCTAAAGCTCTTTACCTCACCTCTCACAGTAGAATAATAGTCATCATCAGTCTAAAGCTCTTTACCTCACCTCTCACAGTAGAATAATAGTCATCATCAGTCTAAAGCTCTTTACCTCACCTCTCACAGTAGAATAATAGTCATCACCAGTCTAAAGCTCTTTACATTCGCCTCTCACAGTAGAATAATAGTCATCATCAGTCTAAAGCTCTTTACCTCGCCTCTCACAGTAGAATAATAGTCATCATCAGTCTAAAGCTCTTTACCTCGCCTCTCACAGTAGAATAATAGTCATCATCAGTCTAAAGCTCTTTACCTCGCCTCTCACAGTAGAATAATAGTCATCATCAGTCTAAAGCTCTTTACCTCTCACAGTAGAATAATAGTCATCATCAGTCTAAAGATCTTTACCTCGCCTCTCACAGTAGAATAATAGTCATCATCAGTCTAAAGCTCTTTACCTCGCCTCTCACAGTAGAATAATAGTCAACATTAGTCTAAAGCTCTTTACCTCGCCTCTCACAGTAGAATAATAGTCAACATCAGTCTAAAGCTCTTTACCTCACCTCTCACAGTAGAATAATAGTCATCATCAGTCTAAAGCTCTTTACCTCACCTCTCACAGTAGAATAATAGTCATCATCAGTCTAAAGCTCTTTACCTCACCTCTCACAGTAGAATAATAGTCATCATCAGTCTAAAGCTCTTTACCTCACCTCTCACAGTAGAATAATAGTCATCATCAGTCTAAAGCTCTTTACCTCGCCTCTCACAGTAGAATAATAGTCATCATCAGTCTAAAGCTCTTTACCTCGCCTCTCACAGTAGAATAATAGTCATCATCAGTCTAAAGCTCTTTACCTCTCCTCTCACAGTAGAATAATAGTCATCATCAGTCTAAAGCTCTTTACCTCGCCTCTCACAGTAGAATAATAGTCATCATCAGTCTAAAGCTCTTTACCTCTCACAGTAGAATAATAGTCAACATCAGTCTAAAGCTCTTTACCTCACCTCTCACAGTAGAATAATAGTCATCATCAGTCTAAAGCTCTTTACCTCACCTCTCACAGTAGAATAATAGTCATCATCAGTCTAAAGCTCTTTACCTCACCTCTCACAGTAGAATAATAGTCATCATCAGTCTAAAGCTCTTTACCTCACCTCTCACAGTAGAATAATAGTCATCATCAGTCTAAAGCTCTTTACCTCACCTCTCACAGTAGAATAATAGTCATCATCAGTCTAAAGCTCTTTACCTCACCTCTCACAGTAGAATAATAGTCATCATCAGTCTAAAGCTCTTTACCTCTCACAGTAGAATAATAGTCATCATCAGTCTAAAGCTCTTTACCTCGCCTCTCACAGTAGAATAATAGTCATCATCAGTCTAAAGCTCTTTACCTCACCTCTCACAGTAGAATAATAGTCATCATCAGTCTAAAGCTCTTTACCTCGCCTCTCACAGTAGAATAATAGTCATCATCAGTCTAAAGCTCTTTACCTCGCCTCTCACAGTAGAATAATAGTCATCATCAGTCTAAAGCTCTTTACCTCTCACAGTAGAATAATAGTCATCATCAGTCTAAAGCTCTTTACCTCACCTCTCACAGTAGAATAATAGTCATCATCAGTCTAAAGCTCTTTACCTCGCCTCTCACAGTAGAATAATAGTCATCATCAGTCTAAAGCTCTTTACCTCGCCTCTCACAGTAGAATAATAGTCATCATCAGTCTAAAGCTCTTTACCTCACCTCTCACAGTAGAATAATAGTCATCATCAGTCTAAAGCTCTTTACCTCAGCCTCTCACAGTAGAATAATAGTCATCATCAGTCTAAAGCTCTTTACCTCACCTCTCACAGTAGAATAATAGTCATCATCAGTCTAAAGCTCTTTACCTCGCCTCTCACAGTAGAATAATAGTCATCATCAGTCTAAAGCTCTTTACCTCACCTCTCACAGTAGAATAATAGTCATCACCAGTCTAAAGCTCTTTACCTCACCTCTCACAGTAGAATAATAGTCATCATCAGTCTAAAGCTCTTTACCTCACCTCTCACAGTAGAATAATAGTCATCAGTCTAAAGCTCTTTACCTCACCTCTCACAGTAGAATAATAGTCATCATCAGTCTAAAGCTCTTTACCTCACCTCTCACAGTAGAATAATAGTCATCATCAGTCTAAAGCTCTTTACCTCACCTCTCACAGTAGAATAATAGTCATCATCAGTCTAAAGCTCTTTACCTCACCTCTCACAGTAGAATAATAGTCATCATCAGTCTAAAGCTCTTTACCTCGCCTCTCACAGTAGAATAATAGTCATCATCAGTCTAAAGCTCTTTACCTCACCTCTCACAGTAGAATAATAGTCATCATCAGTCTAAAGCTCTTTACCTCGCCTCTCACAGTAGAATAATAGTCATCATCAGTCTAAAGCTCTTTACCTCACCTCTCACAGTAGAATAATAGTCATCATCAGTCTAAAGCTCTTTACCTCGCCTCTCACAGTAGAATAATAGTCATCATCAGTCTAAAGCTCTTTACCTCACCTCTCACAGTAGAATAATAGTCATCATCAGTCTAAAGCTCTTTACCTCACCTCTCACAGTAGAATAATAGTCATCATCAGTCTAAAGCTCTTTACCTCACCTCTCACAGTAGAATAATAGTCATCATCAGTCTAAAGCTCTTTACCTCACCTCTCACAGTAGAATAATAGTCATCATCAGTCTAAAGCTCTTTACCTCACCTCTCACAGTAGAATAATAGTCATCATCAGTCTAAAGCTCTTTACCTCACCTCTCACAGTAGAATAATAGTCATCATCAGTCTAAAGCTCTTTACCTCACCTCTCACAGTAGAATAATAGTCATCATCAGTCTAAAGCTCTTTACCTCGCCTCTCACAGTAGAATAATAGTCATCATCAGTCTAAAGCTCTTTACCTCTCACAGTAGAATAATAGTCATCATCAGTCTAAAGCTCTTTACCTCTCACAGTAGAATAATAGTCATCATCAGTCTAAAGCTCTTTACCTTCGCCTCTCACAGTAGAATAATAGTCATCATCAGTCTAAAGCTCTTTACCTCGCCTCTCACAGTAGAATAATAGTCATCATCAGTCTAAAGCTCTTTACCTCGCCTCTCACAGTAGAATAATAGTCATCATCAGTCTAAAGCTCTTTACCTCACCTCTCACAGTAGAATAATAGTCATCATCAGTCTAAAGCTCTTTACCTCACCTCTCACAGTAGAATAATAGTCATCATCAGTCTAAAGCTCTTTACCTCGCCTCTCACAGTAGAATAATAGTCATCATCAGTCTAAAGCTCTTTACCTCTCACAGTAGAATAATAGTCATCATCAGTCTAAAGCTCTTTACCTCCCTCTCACAGTAGAATAATAGTCATCATCAGTCTAAAGCTCTTTACCTCACCTCTCACAGTAGAATAATAGTCATCATCAGTCTAAAGCTCTTTACCTCGCCTCTCACAGTAGAATAATAGTCATCATCAGTCTAAAGCTCTTTACCTCGCCTCTCACAGTAGAATAATAGTCATCATCAGTCTAAAGCTCTTTACCTCCTCTCACAGTAGAATAATAGTCATCATCAGTCTAAAGCTCTTTACCTCGCCTCTCACAGTAGAATAATAGTCATCATCAGTCTAAAGCTCTTTACCTCTCCTCTCACAGTAGAATAATAGTCATCATCAGTCTAAAGCTCTTTACCTCACCTCTCACAGTAGAATAATAGTCATCATCAGTCTAAAGCTCTTTACCTCGCCTCTCACAGTAGAATAATAGTCATCATCAGTCTAAAGCTCTTTACCTTCAGCCTCTCACAGTAGAATAATAGTCATCATCAGTCTAAAGCTCTTTACCTCGCCTCTCACAGTAGAATAATAGTCATCATCAGTCTAAAGCTCTTTACCTCGCCTCTCACAGTAGAATAATAGTCATCATCAGTCTAAAGCTCTTTACCTCACCTCTCACAGTAGAATAATAGTCATCATCAGTCTAAAGCTCTTTACCTCCCTCTCACAGTAGAATAATAGTCATCATCAGTCTAAAGCTCTTTACCTCACCTCTCACAGTAGAATAATAGTCATCATCAGTCTAAAGCTCTTTACCTCACCTCTCACAGTAGAATAATAGTCATCATCAGTCTAAAGCTCTTTACCTCACCTCTCACAGTAGAATAATAGTCATCATCAGTCTAAAGCTCTTTACCTCACCTCTCACAGTAGAATAATAGTCATCATCAGTCTAAAGCTCTTTAACCCTCACCTCTCACAGTAGAATAATAGTCAGTCATCAGTCTAAAGCTCTTTACCTCTCCTCTCACAGTAGAATAATAGTCATCATCAGTCTAAAGCGCTTTACCTCTCCTCTCACAGTAGAATAATAGTCATCATCAGTCTAAAGCTCTTACCTCACCTCGCACAGGTAGAATAATAGTCATCATCAGTCTAAAGCTCTTACCTTCGCCTCTCACAGTAGAATAATAGTCATCATCAGTCTAAAGCTCTTACCTCTCACAGTAGAATAATAGTCATCATCAGTCTAAAAGCTCTTTAACCTCACCTCTCACAGTAGAATAATAGTCATCATCAGTCTAAAGCTCTTTACCTCGCCTCTCACAGTAGAAATAATAGTCATCATCAGTCTAAAGCTCTTTACCTCACCTCTCACAGTAGAATAATAGTCATCATCAGTCTAAAGCTCTTTACCTCACCTCTCACAGTAGAATAATAGTCATCATCAGTCTAAAGCTCTTTACCTTCGCCTCTCACAGTAGAATAATAGTCATCATCAGTCTAAAGCTCTTTACCTCGCCTCTCACAGTAGAATAATAGTCATCATCAGTCTAAAGCTCTTTACCTCACCTCTCACAGTAGAATAATAGTCATCATCAGTCTAAAGCTCTTTACCTCACCTCTCACAGTAGAATAATAGTCATCATCAGTCTAAAGCTCTTTACCTCGCCTCTCACAGTAGAATAATAGTCATCATCAGTCTAAAGCTCTTTACCTTCGCCTCTCACAGTAGAATAATAGTCATCATCAGTCTAAAGCTCTTTACCTCACCTCTCACAGTAGAATAATAGTCATCATCAGTCTAAAGCTCTTTACCTTCGCCTCTCACAGTAGAATAATAGTCATCATCAGTCTAAAAGCTCTTTACCTCTCTCTCACAGTAGAATAATAGTCATCATCAGTCTAAAGCTCTTTACCTCCCTCCACAGTAGAATAATAGTCATCATCAGTTCTAAACTCTTTACCTCACCGTCTCACAGTAGAATAATAGGTCATCATCAGTCTAAAGCTCTTTACCTTCGCCTCTCACAGTAAATAATAGTGCATCATCAGTCTAGAAGCTCTTAACCTCGCCTCTCACAGTAGAATAATAGTCATCATCAGTCTAAAGCTCTTTACCTCCCTCTCACAGTAGAATAATAGTCATCATCAGTCTAAAGCTCTTTACCTTCACCTCTCACAGTAGAATAATAGTCATCATCAGTCTAAAGCTCTTTACCCTCGACCTCTCACAGTAGAATAATAGTCATCATCAGTCTAAAGCTCTTTACCTCACCTCTCACAGTAGAATAATAGTCATCATCAGTCTAAAGCTCTTTACCTCGCCTCTCACAGTAGAATAATAGTCATCATCAGTCTAAAGCTCTTTACCTCACCTCTCACAGTAGAATAATAGTCATCATCAGTCTAAAGCTCTTTACCTCGCCTCTCACAGTAGAATAATAGTCATCATCAGTCTAAAGCTCTTTACCTCACCTCTCACAGGTAGAATAATAGTCATCATCAGTCTAAAGCTCTTTACCTCACCTCTCACAGTAGAATAATAGTCATCATCAGTCTAAAGCTCTTTACCTCGCCTCTCACAGTAGAATAATAGTCATCATCAGTCTAAAGCTCTTTACCTCGCCTCTCACAGTAGAATAATAGTCATCATCAGTCTAAAGCTCTTTACCTCACCTCTCACAGTAGAATAATAGTCATCATCAGTCTAAAGCTCTTTACCTTCACCTCTCACAGTAGAATAATAGTCATCATCAGTCTAAAGCTCTTTACCTCGCCTCTCACAGTAGAATAATAGTCATCATCAGTCTAAAGCTCTTTACCTCACCTCTCACAGTAGAATAATAGTCATCATCAGTCTAAAGCTCTTTACCTCACCTCTCACAGTAGAATAATAGTCATCATCAGTCTAAAGCTCTTTACCTCGCCTCTCACAGTAGAATAATAGTCATCATCAGTCTAAAGCTCTTTACCTCGCCTCTCACAGTAGAATAATAGTCATCATCAGTCTAAAGCTCTTTACCTCGCCTCTCACAGTAGAATAATAGTCATCATCAGTCTAAAGCTCTTTACCTCACCTCTCACAGTAGAATAATAGTCATCATCAGTCTAAAGCTCTTTACCTCACCTCTCACAGTAGAATAATAGTCATCATCAGTCTAAAGCTCTTTACCTCACCTCTCACAGTAGAATAATAGTCATCATCAGTCTAAAGCTCTTTACCTTCGCCTCTCACAGTAGAATATAGTCATCATCAGTCTAAAGCTCTTTACCTCCCTCTCACAGTAGAATAATAGTCATCATCAGTCTAAAGCTCTTTACCTCACCTCTCACAGTAGAATAATAGTCATCATCAGTCTAAAGCTCTTTACCTCGCCTCTCACAGTAGAATAATAGTCATCATCAGTCTAAAGCTCTTTACCTCGCCTCTCACAGTAGAATAATAGTCATCATCAGTCTAAAGCTCTTTACCTCGCCTCTCACAGTAGAATAATAGTCATCATCAGTCTAAAGCTCTTTACCTTCGCCTCTCACAGTAGAATAATAGTCATCATCAGTCTAAAGCTCTTTACCTCACCTCTCACAGTAGAATAATAGTCATCATCAGTCTAAAGCTCTTACCTCACCTCTCACAGTAGAATAATAGTCATCATCAGTCTAAAGCTCTTTACCTCACCTCTCACAGTAGAATAATAGTCATCATCAGTCTAAAGCTCTTTACCTCGCCTCTCACAGTAGAATAATAGTCATCATCAGTCTAAAGCTCTTTACCTTCGCCTCTCACAGTAGAATAATAGTCATCATCAGTCTAAAGCTCTTTACCTCACCTCTCACAGTAGAATAATAGTCATCATCAGTCTAAAGCTCTTTACCTCGCCTCTCACAGTAGAATAATAGTCATCATCAGTCTAAAGCTCTTTACCTCACCTCTCACAGTAGAATAATAGTCATCATCAGTCTAAAGCTCTTTACCTCACCTCTCACAGTAGAATAATAGTCATCATCAGTCTAAAGCTCTTTACCTCGCCTCTCACAGTAGAATAATAGTCATCATCAGTCTAAAGCTCTTTACCTCACCTCTCACAGTAGAATAATAGTCATCATCAGTCTAAAGCTCTTTACCTCACCTCTCACAGTAGAATAATAGTCATCATCAGTCTAAAGCTCTTTACCTCGCCTCACAGTAGAATAATAGTCATCATCAGTCTAAAGCTCTTTACCTCTCACAGTAGAAATAATAGTCATCATCAGTCTAAAGCTCTTTAACCTTCGCCTCTCACAGTAGAAATAATAGTCATCATCAGTCTAAAGCTCTTTACCTCACCTCTCACAGTAGAATAATAGTCATCATCAGTCTAAAGCTCTTTACCTCCGCCTCTCACAGTAGAATAATAGTCATCATCAGTCTAAAGCTCTTTACCTCACCTCTCACAGTAGAATAATAGTCATCATCAGTCTAAAGCTCTTTACCCTCACCTCTCACAGTAGTATAATAGTCATCACCAGTCTAAAGCTCTTTACCTCACCTCTCACAGTAGAATAATAGTCATCATCAGTCTAAAGCTCTTTACCTCACCTCTCACAGTAGAATAATAGTCATCATCCAGTCTAAAAGCTCTTTACCTGCCTCTCACAGTAGAATAATAGTCATCATCAGTCTAAGCTCTTTACCCATCGCCTCTCACAAGTAGAATAATAGTCATCATCAGTCTAAAGCTCTTTTACCTCACCTCTCACAGTAGAATAATAGTCATCATCAGTCTAAAGCTCTTTACCTCAGCCTCTCACAGTAGAATAATAGTCATCATCATTCTAAAGCTCTTTACCTCGCCTCTCACAGTAGAATAATAGTCATCATCAGTCTAAAGCTCTTTACCTCACCTCTCACAGTAGAATAATAGTCATCATCAGTCTAAAGCTCTTACCTCGCCTCTCACAGTAGAATAATAGTCATCATCAGTCTAAAGCTCTTTACCTCGCCTCTCACAGTAGAATAATAGTCATCATCAGTCTAAAGCTCTTTACCTCACCTCTCACAGTAGAATAATAGTCATCATCAGTCTAAAGCTCTTTACCTCACCTCTCACAGTAGAATAATAGTCATCACCAGTCTAAAGCTCTTTACCTCACCTCTCACAGTAGAATAATAGTCATCATCAGTCTAAAGCTCTTTACCTCACCTCTCACAGTAGAAATAATAGTCATCAATCAGTCTAAAGCTCTTTACCATTCAGCCGGTCTCCACAGTAGAATTAATAGTCCATCACCAGACTAAAGCTCTTTACCTCCTCACAGTAGAATAATAGTCATCATCAGTCTAAAGCTCTTTACCTCACCTCTCACAGTAGAATAATAGTCATCATCAGTCTAAAGCTCTTTAACATCACCTCTCACAGTAGAATAATAGTCATCATCAGTCTAAAGCTCTTTACCTCTGCCTCTCACAGTAGAATAATAGTCATCATCAGTCTAAAGCTCTTTACCATCCCTCACAGTAGAATAATAGTCATCATCAGTCTAAAGCTCTTTAGCCTTCGCCTCTCACAGTAGAATAATAGTCCATCATCCAGTCTAAGCTCTTTACCTTCCGCTCTCACAGTAGAATAATAGTCATCATCAGTCTAAAGCTCTTTCACCTCTCACAGTAGAATAATAGTCCATCATCAGTCTTAAAGCTCTTTACCGACGACCTCTCACAGTAGAATAATAGTCATCATCAGTCTAAAGCTCTTTACCTCTCCTCACAGTAGAATAATAGTCATCATCAGTCTAAAGCTCTTTACCTTCGCCTCTCACAGTAGAATAATAGTCATCATCAGTCTAAAGCTCTTTACCTCTCCTCTCACAGTAGAATAATAGTCATCATCAGTCTAAAGCTCTTTACCTCGCCTCTCACAGTAGAATAATAGTCATCATCAGTCTAAAGCTCTTTACCTCCCTCTCACAGTAGAATAATAGTCATCATCAGTCTAAAGCTCTTTACCTCACCTCTCACAGTAGAATAATAGTCATCATCAGTCTAAAGCTTCTTTACCTTCAGCCTCTCACAGTAGAATAATAGTCATCATCAGTCTAAAGCTCTTTACCTCACCTCTCACAGTAGAATAATAGTCATCATCAGTCTAAAGCTCTTTACCTCGCCTCTCACAGTAGAATAATAGTCATCATCAGTCTAAGCTCTTTACCCACCTCTCACAGTAGAATAATAGTCATCATCAGTCTAAAGCTCTTAACCTCCCTCTCACAGTAGAATAATAGTCATCATCAGTCTAAAGCTCTTTACCTCGCCTCTCACAGTAGAATAATAGTCATCATCAGTCTAAAGCTCTTTACCTCAGCCTCTCACAGTAGAATAATAGTCACATCAGTCTAAAGCTCTTTTACCTCGCCTTCTCACAGTAGAATAATAGTCATCATCAGTCTAAAGCTCTTCTACCTCTCACAGTAGAATAATAGTCATCATCAGTCTAAAGCTCTTTACCTCACCTCTCACAGTAGAATAATAGTCATCATCAGTCTAAAGCTCTTTACCTCCCTCTCACAGTAGAATAATAGTCATCATCAGTCTAAAGCTCTTTACCTCACCTCTCACAGTAGAATAATAGTCATCATCAGGTCTAAAGGCTCTTTACCTCGCCTCTCACAGTAGAATAATAGTCATCATCAGTCTAAAGCTCTTTACCTCTCGCCTCTCACAGTAGAATAATAGTCATCATCAGTCTAAAGCTCTTTACCTTCACCTCTCACAGTAGAATAATAGTCATCATCCAGTCTAAAGCTCTTTACCTCGCCTCTCACAGTAGAATAATAGTCATCATCAGTCTAAAGCTCTTTACCTCGCCTCTCACAGTAGAATAATAGTCATCATCAGTCTAAAGCTCTTTACCTCGCCTCTCACAGTAGAATAATAGTCATCATCAGTCTAAAGCTCTTACCTCCCTCTCACAGTAGAATAATAGTCATCATCAGTCTAAAGCTCTTTACCTCGCCTCTCACAGTAGAATAATAGTCATCATCAGTCTAAAGCTCTTTACCTCGCCTCTCACAGTAGAATAATAGTCATCACTCAGTCTAAAGCTCTTTACCTCACCTCTCACAGTAGAATAATAGTCATCATCAGTCTAAAGCTCTTTACCTCTCACAGTAGAATAATAGTCTCATCAGTCTAAAGCTCTTTACCTCACCTCTCACAGTAGAATAATAGTCATCATCAGTCTAAAGCTCTTTACCTCGCCTCTCACAGTAGAATAATAGTCATCATCCAGTCTAAAGCTCTTTACCTCGCCTCTCACAGTAGAATAATAGTCATCATCAGTCTAAAGCTCTTTACCTCACCTCTCACAGTAGAATAATAGTCATCATCAGTCTAAAGCTCTTTACCTCACCTCTCACAGTAGAATAATAGTCATCATCAGTCCTAAAGCTCTTTACCTCACCTCTCACAGTAGAATAATAGTCATCATCAGTCTAAAGCTCTTTACCTCGCCTCTCACAGTAGAATAATAGTCATCATCAGTCTAAAGCTCTTTACCTCGCCTCTCACAGTAGAATAATAGTCATCATCAGTCTAAAGCTCTTTACCTCACCTCTCACAGTAGAATAATAGTCATCATCAGTCTAAAGCTCTTTACCTCACCCTCTCACAGTAGAATAATAGTCATCATCAGTCTAAAGCTCTTTACCTCAGCCTCTCACAGTAGAATAATAGTCATCATCAGTCTAAAGCTCTTTACCTCGCCTCTCACAGTAGAATAATAGTCATCATCAGTCTAAAGCTCTTTACCTCCCTCTCACAGTAGAATAATAGTCATCATCAGTCTAAAGCTCTTTACCTCACCTCTCACAGTAGAATAATAGTCATCATCAGTCTAAAGCTCTTTACCTCGCCTCTCACAGTAGAATAATAGTCATCATCAGTCTAAAGCTCTTTACCTCACCTCTCACAGTAGAATAATAGTCATCATCAGTCTAAAGCTCTTTACCTCGCCTCTCACAGTAGAATAATAGTCATCATCAGTCTAAAGCTCTTTACCTCACCTCTCACAGTAGAATAATAGTCATCATCAGTCTAAAGCTCTTTACCTCACCTCTCACAGTAGAATAATAGTCATCATCAGTCTAAAGCTCTTTACCTCAGCCTCTCACAGTAGAATAATAGTCATCATCAGTCTAAAGCTCTTTACCTCACCTCTCACAGTAGAATAATAGTCATCATCAGTCTAAAGCTCTTTACCTCACCTCTCACAGTAGAATAATAGTCATCATCAGTCTAAAGCTCTTTACCTCACCTCTCACAGTAGAATAATAGTCATCATCAGTCTAAAGCTCTTTACCTCACCTCTCACAGTAGAATAATAGTCATCATCAGTCTAAAGCTCTTTACCTCACCTCTCACAGTAGAATAATAGTCATCATCAGTCTAAAGCTCTTTACCTCGCCTCTCACAGTAGAATAATAGTCATCATCAGTCTAAAGCTCTTTACCTCACCTCTCACAGTAGAATAATAGTCATCATCAGTCTAAAGCTCTTTACCTCACCTCTCACAGTAGAATAATAGTCATCATCAGTCTAAAGCTCTTTACCTCACCTCTCACAGTAGAATAATAGTCATCATCAGTCTAAAGCTCTTTACCTCACCTCTCACAGTAGAATAATAGTCATCATCAGTCTAAAGCTCTTTACCTCACCTCTCACAGTAGAATAATAGTCATCATCAGTCTAAAGCTCTTTACCTCACCTCTCACAGTAGAATAATAGTCATCATCAGTCTAAAGCTCTTTACCTCTCACAGTAGAATAATAGTCATCATCAGTCTAAAGCTCTTTACCTCACCTCTCACAGTAGAATAATAGTCATCATCAGTCTAAAGCTCTTTACCTCACCTCTCACAGTAGAATAATAGTCATCATCAGTCTAAAGCTCTTTACCTCACCTCTCACAGTAGAATAATAGTCATCATCAGTCTAAAGCTCTTTACCTTCGCCTCTCACAGTAGAATAATAGTCATCATCAGTCTAAAGCTCTTTACCTCGCCTCTCACAGTAGAATAATAGTCATCATCAGTCTAAAGCTCTTTACCTCACCTCTCACAGTAGAATAATAGTCATCATCAGTCTAAAGCTCTTTACCTCACCTCTCACAGTAGAATAATAGTCATCATCAGTCTAAAGCTCTTTACCTCACCTCTCACAGTAGAATAATAGTCATCATCAGTCTAAAGCTCTTTACCTCGCCTCTCACAGTAGAATAATAGTCATCATCAGTCTAAAGCTCTTTACCTCAGCCTCTCACAGTAGAATAATAGTCATCATCAGTCTAAAGCTCTTTACCTCCTCACAGTAGAATAATAGTCATCATCAGTCTAAAGCTCTTTACCTTCAGCCTCTCACAGTAGAATAATAGTCATCATCAGTCTAAAGCTCTTTACCTCACCTCTCACAGTAGAATAATAGTCATCATCAGTCTAAAGCTCTTTACCTCGCCTCTCACAGTAGAATAATAGTCATCATCAGTCTAAAGCTCTTTACCTCCCTCTCACAGTAGAATAATAGTCATCATCAGTCTAAAGCTCTTTACCTCACCTCTCACAGTAGAATAATAGTCATCATCAGTCTAAAGCTCTTTACCTCGCCTCTCACAGTAGAATAATAGTCATCATCAGTCTAAAGCTCTTTACCTCCCTCTCACAGTAGAATAATAGTCATCATCAGTCTAAAGCTCTTTACCTCCTCTCACAGTAGAATAATAGTCATCATCAGTCTAAAGCTCTTTACCTCACCTCTCACAGTAGAATAATAGTCATCATCAGTCTAAAGCTCTTTACCTCACCTCTCACAGTAGAATAATAGTCATCATCAGTCTAAAGCTCTTTACCTCCCTCTCACAGTAGAATAATAGTCATCATCAGTCTAAAGCTCTTTACCTTCGCCTCTCACAGTAGAATAATAGTCATCATCAGTCTAAAGCTCTTTACCTCGCCTCTCACAGTAGAATAATAGTCATCATCAGTCTAAAGCTCTTTACCTCCCTCTCACAGTAGAATAATAGTCATCATCAGTCTAAAGCTCTTTACCTCAGCCTCTCACAGTAGAATAATAGTCATCATCAGTCTAAAGCTCTTTACCTCGCCTCTCACAGTAGAATAATAGTCATCATCAGTCTAAAGCTCTTTACCTCGCCTCTCACAGTAGAATAATAGTCATCATCAGTCTAAAGCTCTTTACCTCGCCTCTCACAGTAGAATAATAGTCATCATCAGTCTAAAGCTCTTTACCTCACCTCTCACAGTAGAATAATAGTCATCACCAGTCTAAAGCTCTTTACCTCGCCTCTCACAGTAGAATAATAGTCATCATCAGTCTAAAGCTCTTTACCTCACCTCTCACAGTAGAATAATAGTCATCATCAGTCTAAAGCTCTTTACCTCACCTCTCACAGTAGAATAATAGTCATCATCAGTCTAAAGCTCTTTACCTCACCTCTCACAGTAGAATAATAGTCATCATCAGTCTAAAGCTCTTTACCTCACCTCTCACAGTAGAATAATAGTCATCATCAGTCTAAAGCTCTTTACCTCACCTCTCACAGTAGAATAATAGTCATCATCAGTCTAAAGCTCTTTACCTCACCTCTCACAGTAGAATAATAGTCATCATCAGTCTAAAGCTCTTTACCTCACCTCTCACAGTAGAATAATAGTCATCATCAGTCTAAAGCTCTTTACCTCGCCTCTCACAGTAGAATAATAGTCATCATCAGTCTAAAGCTCTTTACCTCACCTCTCACAGTAGAATAATAGTCATCATCAGTCTAAAGCTCTTTACCTCACCTCTCACAGTAGAATAATAGTCATCATCAGTCTAAAGCTCTTTACCTCACCTCTCACAGTAGAATAATAGTCATCATCAGTCTAAAGCTCTTTACCTCGCCTCTCACAGTAGAATAATAGTCATCATCAGTCTAAAGCTCTTTACCTCACCTCTCACAGTAGAATAATAGTCATCATCAGTCTAAAGCTCTTTACCTCACCTCTCACAGTAGAATAATAGTCATCATCAGTCTAAAGCTCTTTACCTCACCTCTCACAGTAGAATAATAGTCATCATCAGTCTAAAGCTCTTTACCTCGCCTCTCACAGTAGAATAATAGTCATCATCAGTCTAAAGCTCTTTACCTCGCCTCTCACAGTAGAATAATAGTCATCATCAGTCTAAAGCTCTTTACCTCACCTCTCACAGTAGAATAATAGTCATCATCAGTCTAAAGCTCTTTACCTCGCCTCTCACAGTAGAATAATAGTCATCATCAGTCTAAAGCTCTTTACCTTCGCCTCTCACAGTAGAATAATAGTCATCATCAGTCTAAAGCTCTTTACCTCGCCTCTCACAGTAGAATAATAGTCATCATCAGTCTAAAGCTCTTTACCTCGCCTCTCACAGTAGAATAATAGTCATCATCAGTCTAAAGCTCTTTACCTCACCTCTCACAGTAGAATAATAGTCATCACCAGTCTAAAGCTCTTTACCTCTCACAGTAGAATAATAGTCATCATCAGTCTAAAGCTCTTCACCTCTCACAGTAGAATAATAGTCATCATCAGTCTAAAGCTCTTTACCTCACCTCTCACAGTAGAATAATAGTCATCATCAGTCTAAAGCTCTTTACCTCCCTCTCACAGTAGAATAATAGTCATCATCAGTCTAAAGCTCTTTACCTCACCTCTCACAGTAGAATAATAGTCATCATCAGTCTAAAGCTCTTTACCTCGCCTCTCACAGTAGAATAATAGTCATCATCAGTCTAAAGCTCTTTACCTCACCTCTCACAGTAGAATAATAGTCATCATCAGTCTAAAGCTCTTTACCTCACCTCTCACAGTAGAATAATAGTCATCATCAGTCTAAAGCTCTTTACCTCGCCTCTCACAGTAGAATAATAGTCATCATCAGTCTAAAGCTCTTTACCTCACCTCTCACAGTAGAATAATAGTCATCATCAGTCTAAAGCTCTTTACCTCACCTCTCACAGTAGAATAATAGTCATCATCAGTCTAAAGCTCTTTACCTCACCTCTCACAGTAGAATAATAGTCATCATCAGTCTAAAGCTCTTTACCTTGCCTCTCTCAGTAGAATAATAGTCATCATCAGTCTAAAGCTCTTTACCTCACCTCTCACAGTAGAATAATAGTCATCATCAGTCTAAAGCTCTTTACCTCACCTCTCACAGTAGAATAATAGTCATCATCAGTCTAAAGCTCTTTACCTCGCCTCTCACAGTAGAATAATAGTCATCATCAGTCTAAAGCTCTTTACCTCACCTCTCACAGTAGAATAATAGTCATCATCAGTCTAAAGCTCTTTACCTCACCTCTCACAGTAGAATAATAGTCATCATCAGTCTAAAGCTCTTTACCTCGCCTCTCACAGTAGAATAATAGTCATCATCAGTCTAAAGCTCTTTACCTCGCCTCTCACAGTAGAATAATAGTCATCATCAGTCTAAAGCTCTTTACCTCACCTCTCACAGTAGAATAATAGTCATCATCAGTCTAAAGCTCTTTACCTCACCTCTCACAGTAGAATAATAGTCATCACCAGTCTAAAGCTCTTTACCTCACCTCTCACAGTAGAATAATAGTCATCATCAGTCTAAAGCTCTTTACCTCACCTCTCACAGTAGAATAATAGTCATCATCAGTATAAAGCTCTTTACCTTCGCCTCTCACAGTAGAATAATAGTCATCACCAGTCTAAAGCTCTTTACCTCTCACAGTAGAATAATAGTCATCATCAGTCTAAAGCTCTTTACCTCACCTCTCACAGTAGAATAATAGTCATCATCAGTCTAAAGCTCTTTACCTCTCACAGTAGAATAATAGTCATCATCAGTCTAAAGCTCTTTACCTTCGCCTCTCACAGTAGAATAATAGTCATCATCCGTCTAAAGCTCTTTACCTTCGCCTCTCACAGTAGAATAATAGTCATCATCAGTCTAAAGCTCTTTACCTCTCACAGTAGAATAATAGTCATCATCAGTCTAAAGCTCTTTACCTCACCTCTCACAGTAGAATAATAGTCATCATCAGTCTAACGCTCTTTACCTCACCTCTCACAGTAGAATAATAGTCATCATCAGTCTAAAGCTCTTTACCTTCGCCTCTCACAGTAGAATAATAGTCATCATCAGTCTAAAGCTCTTTACCTCGCCTCTCACAGTAGAATAATAGTCATCATCAGTCTAAAGTCTGGAATATTTCCAATCTTCAGATTCATGTAATATACATGTTCATTTGGCTTTCATTGTTGACGTGTTTTGTCTTTGGCCCAGTTATGTTTTGTGTGTGTTAGATAATCCATATGGGATGTCTGTTCAAACCAGCTAAACCTGTAATCATCAGTTAAGAGTTTTACTTTTAATGGCCCAGTGCAGTCCAAACCGTGATTTCCCAGTGTTCATATATATTTCCACACGGAGGTTGGAATAATACTGTGAAAATGGTGTAAATGATGATAATGCCTTTTTTAGTGTAAGAGCTGTTTTGAAAACCCCGCCTGAAATTTCAGCCTGTTTTTGGTGAGACGGGGGTGTTTTGGGCTTGCCTGGTGACGTCACCAGGCGGTAAATTAGTTAATAGACCAATAAGAAAGAGAGGTTCCAAACCTCTCTGCCAATAACAGCTAGTTTTCAGTTTTCCCCTCCCCCCACTCAGACCACTCCCAGACAGTCCTAGCTAAATTCTTGCTTGAGAAATTGCTCTTTTCTAATAAGCCATTTTTTGTTTCTTATTGACCATTTTAAAATGTAAAACAATCACAGTCAGGTACTTAATCGTTCCCCAGAAGTGATTTGATATTGAGATAAAAATTGGCTGCATTGGCCCTTTAAAAGGTTTCCTCTGAAAGCCACAGTCTGTAAAACTCCCAGTCATTTTAGATTCATGTAATTTTATCCCTGATTTGGCTCCATTGGTGACATGTTTCTCTTTGACCCACTCTTTGATCTTCCAGAGGGTGTCTTTACACATACAGGTGCTGTGAAAAAGTATTTGCCCCCTTTCTAATTTTCTCTACTTTTGCATATTTGTGATACTGAATGTTATCAGATCTTCAACCAAAACCTAATATTAGATAAAGGGAACATAAGTGGACAAATAACACAACAATTACATATTTATTTCATAAACAAAGTTATGCAACACCCAATTCCCCTGTGTGAAAAAGTAATTGCCCCCCTTACACTCAATAACTGGTTGTGCCACCTTTAGCTGCAATGACTCCAACCAAATGCTTCCTGTAGTTGTTGATCAGTCTCTCAAGTCGCTGTGGAGGAATTTTGGCCCACTCTTCCATGCAGAACTGCTTTAACTCAGTGATGTGTGGGTTTTCAAGCATGAACCGCTCGTTTCAAGTCCTGCCACAACATCTCAATTGGGATTAGGTCTGGACTTTGACTAGGCCATTCCAAAACTTCCAATTTGTTGCTTTTTTAGCAATTTTCATGTAGACTTGATTGTGTGTGTTTATGAAATAAATGAAATAAATATGTAATTGTTGTGTTATTTGTTCACTTATGTTCCCTTTTATCTAATATTAGGTTTTGGTTGAAGATCTGATGACATTCAGTATCACAAATATGCAAAAGTAGAGAAAATTAGAAAGGGGGCAAATACTTTTTCACAGCACCTGTATGTCCATATTCCAGAGTGTGTCTTACTGGCAGGTCGTGACATAATGTTTCAGTTTCTAGATGTAATAATAATGTAATGGGAGACAGCTGTTGTCTGATTAACTGAGGTTTTTCCGGTTACCGTTTCCCGTTTTACCAGTGGGTCCGTCCGTCTGTCTACAGGTTCAGTCATGACTGACGGGGAGGAGAGAGAACCAGAGGAAGAGGAGGAGGAGGAGGAGGGGGTGAGGGTCCCTATACCGGGACAGAGGGGTGAGACGGGGGAGACGGGGGAGGAGGGGGAGGAAGAGGAGCTCCCGTACCCGTCTCTCTCCCCCGTGGTTCTGTTTCGTCTCTCCCAGACCTCCCCACCTCGCTGCTGGTGCCTCAAGGCTGTCTGCCACCCATATCCTTTATACTGGTCCACACACACACACACACACACATGCACACACACACTGGTCCACACACACACACTGGCCACACTGGCCACAGATATCAGCTGGAGCATGTTGTTGTGGGAGAGGAACCAAAGTGTTGTTGTGGGAGAGGAACCAAAGTGTTGTTATGGGAGTGGAACCAAAGTGTTGTTATGGGAGAGGAACCAAAGTGTTGTTGTAGGAGAGGAACCAAAGTGTTGTTATGGGAGTGGAACCAAAGTGTTGTTATGGGAGAGGAACCAAAGTGTTGTTGTAGGAGAGGAACCAAAGTGTTGTTATGGGAGTGGAACCAAAGTGTTGTTATGGGAGAGGAACCAAAGTGTTGTTGTGGGAGAGGGACCAAAGTGTTATGGGAGAGGAACCAAAGTGTTGTTGTAGGAGAGGAACCAAAGTGTTGTTATGGGAGTGGAACCAAAGTGTTGTTATGGGAGAGGAACCAAAGTGTTGTTGTGGGAGAGGGACCAAAGTGTTGTTATGGGAGAGGAACCAAAGTGTTGTTGTAGGAGAGGAACCAAAGTGTTGTTATGGGAGAGGAACCAAAGTGTTGTTGTGGGAGAGGAACCAAAGTGTTGTTATGGGAGAGGAACCAAAGTGTTGTTATGGGAGAGGAACCAAAGTGTTGTTGTGGGAGAGGGACCAAAGTGTTATGGGAGAGGAACCAAAGTGTTGTTATGGGAGAGGAACCAAAGTGTTGTTATGGGAGAGGAACCAAAGTGTTATGGGAGAGGAACCAAAGTGTTGTTGTGGGAGAGAAACCAAAGTGTTGTTATGGGAGAGGAACCAAAGTGTTGTTATGGGAGAGGAACCAAAGTGTTGTTGTGGGAGAGAAACCAAAGTGTTATGGGAGAGGAACCAAAGTGTTATGGGAGAGGAACCAAAGTGTTGTTATGGGAGAGGAACCAAAGTGTTGTTGTGGGAGAGGAACCAAAGTGTTGTTATGGGAGAGGAACCAAAGTGTTGTTATGGGAGAGGAACCAAAGTGTTGTTGTGGGAGAGGAACCAAAGTGTTATGGGAGAGGAACCAAAGTGTTGTTGTGGGAGAGGAACCAAAGTGTTGTTATGGGAGTGGAACCAAAGTGTTGTTATGGGAGAGGAACCAAAGTGTTGTTGTGGGAGAGGAACCAAAGTGTTGTTATGGGAGTGGAACCAAAGTGTTGTTATGGGAGAGGAACCAAAGTGTTGTTGTGGGAGAGAAACCAAAGTGTTATGGGAGAGGAACCAAAGTGTTATGGGAGAGAAACCAAAGTGTTATGGGAGAGGAACCAAAGTGTTATGGGAGAGGACCCAAAGTGTTGTTGTGGGAGAGGAACCAAAGTGTTGTTATGGGAGTGGAACCAAAGTGTTGTTATGGGAGAGGAACCAAAGTGTTGTTGTGGGAGAGAAACCAAAGTGTTATGGGAGAGGAACCAAAGTGTTATGGGAGAGGACCCAAAGTGTTGTTGTGGGAGAGGAACCAAAGTGTTGTTATGGGAGTGGAACCAAAGTGTTGTTATGGGAGAGGAACCAAAGTGTTGTTGTGGGAGAGGAACCAAAGTGTTGTTATGGGAGAGGAACCAAAGTGTTGTTATGGGAGAGGAACCAAAGTGTTGTTGTGGGAGAGGAACCAAAGTGTTGTTATGGGAGTGGAACCAAAGTGTTGTTATGGGAGAGGAACCAAAGTGTTGTTGTGGGAGTGGAACCAAAGTGTTGTTATGGGAGAGGAACCAAAGTGTTGTTGTGGGAGAGGAACCAAAGTGTTGTTATGGGAGAGGAACCAAAGTGTTGTTATGGGAGAGGAACCAAAGTGTTGTTGTGGGAGAGGAACCAAAGTGTTATGGGAGAGGAACCAAAGTGTTGTTATGGGAGAGGAACCAAAGTGTTATGGGAGAGGAACCAAAGTGTTGTTATGGGAGAGGAACCAAAGTGTTATGGGAGAGGAACCAAAGTGTTGTGGGAGAGGAACCAAAGTGTTGTTATGGGAGAGGAACCAAAGTGTTGTGGGAGAGGAACCAAAGTGTTATGGGAGAGGACCCAAAGTGTTATGGGAGAGGAACCAAAGTGTTATGGGAGAGGAACCAAAGTGTTGTTATGGGAGAGGAACCAAAGTGTTATGGGAGAGGAACCAAAGTGTTGTTGTGGGAGAGGAACCAAAGTGTTGTTATGGGAGAGGAACCAAAGTGTTATGGGAGAGGAACCAAAGTGTTGTTGCGGGAGAGGAACCAAAGTGTTATGGGAGAGGACCCAAAGTGTTGTTGTGGGAGAGAAACCAAAGTGTTATGGGAGAGGAACCAAAGTGTTGTTGTGGGAGAGAAACCAAAGTCTTGTTACCGGGAACTGTGTGGTACTGCTGTTACTGGGAACTGTGTGGTACTGCTGTTATGGGAACTGTGTGGTACTGCTGTTATGGGAACTGTGTGGTACTGCTGTTATGGGAACTGTGTGGTACTGCTGTTATGGGAACTGTGTGGTACTGCTGTTACTGGGAACTGTGTGGTACTGCTGTTACTGGGAACTGTGTGGTACTGCTGTTATGGGAACTGTGTGGTACTGCTGTTACTGGGAACTGTGTGGTACTGCTGTTATGGGAACTGTGTGGTACTGCTGTTATGGGAACTGTGTGGTACTGCTGTTACTGGGAACTGTGTGGTACTGCTGTTACTGGGAACTGTGTGGTACTGCTGTTATGGGAACTGTGTGGTACTGCTGTTACTGGGAACTGTGTGGTACTGCTGTTATGGGAACTGTGTGGTACTGCTGTTATGGGAACTGTGTGGTACTGCTGTTACTGGGAACTGTGTGGTACTGCTGTTATGGGAACTGTGTGGTACTGCTGTTACTGGGAACTGTGTGGTACTGCTGTTATGGGAACTGTGTGGTACTGCTGTTACTGGGAACTGTGTGGTACTGCTGTTACTGGGAACTGTGTGGTACTGCTGTTATGGGAACTGTGTGGTACTGCTGTTACTGGGAACTGTGTGGTACTGCTGTTACTGGGAACTGTGTGGTACTGCTGTTACTGGGAACTGTGTGGTACTGCTGTTACTGGGAACTGTGTGGTACTGCTGTTATGGGAACTGTGTGGTACTGCTGTTATGGGAACTGTGTGGTACTGCTGTTACTGGGAACTGTGTGGTACTGCTGTTATGGGAACTGTGTGGTACTGCTGTTACTGGGAACTGTGTGGTACTGCTGTTATGGGAACTGTGTGGTACTGCTGTTACTGGGAACTGTGTGGTACTGCTGTTACTGGGAACTGTGTGGTACTGCTGTTATGGGAACTGTGTGGTACTGCTGTTATGGGAACTGTGTGGTACTGCTGTTACTGGGAACTGTGTGGTACTGCTGTTACTGGGAACTGTGTGGTACTGCTGTTACTGGGAACTGTGTGGTACTGCTGTTATGGGAACTGTGTGGTACTGCTGTTACTGGGAACTGTGTGGTACTGCTGTTACTGGGAACTGTGTGGTACTGCTGTTATGGGAACTGTGTGGTACTGCTGTTACTGGGAACTGTGTGGTACTGCTGTTATGGGAACTGTGTGGTACTGCTGTTACTGGGAACTGTGTGGTACTGCTGTTATGGGAACTGTGTGGTACTGCTGTTACTGGGAACTGTGTGGTACTGCTGTTATGGGAACTGTGTGGTACTGCTGTTACTGGGAACTGTGTGGTACTGCTGTTATGGGAACTGTGTGGTACTGCTGTTACTGGGAACTGTGTGGTACTGCTGTTATGGGAACTGTGTGGTACTGCTGTTATGGGAACTGTGTGGTACTGCTGTTACTGGGAACTGTGTGGTACTGCTGTTACTGGGAACTGTGTGGTACTGCTGTTACTGGGAACTGTGTGGTACTGCTGTTACTGGGAACTGTGTGGTACTGCTGTTATGGGAACTGTGTGGTACTGCTGTTATGGGAACTGTGTGGTACTGCTGTTACTGGGAACTGTGTGGTACTGCTGTTACTGGGAACTGTGTGGTACTGCTGTTACTGGGAACTGTGTGGTACTGCTGTTACTGGGAACTGTGTGGTACTGCTGTTATGGGAACTGTGTGGTACTGCTGTTACTGGGAACTGTGTGGTACTGCTGTTATGGGAACTGTGTGGTACTGCTGTTACTGGGAACTGTGTGGTACTGCTGTTACTGGGAACTGTGTGGTACTGCTGTTACTGGGAACTGTGTGGTACTGCTGTTATGGGAACTGTGTGGTACTGCTGTTACTGGGAACTGTGTGGTACTGCTGTTACTGGGAACTGTGTGGTACTGCTGTTACTGGGAACTGTGTGGTACTGCTGTTATGGGAACTGTGTGGTACTGCTGTTACTGGGAACTGTGTGGTACTGCTGTTATGGGAACTGTGTGGTACTGCTGTTATGGGAACTGTGTGGTACTGCTGTTACTGGGAACTGTGTGGTACTGCTGTTACTGGGAACTGTGTGGTACTGCTGTTATGGGAACTGTGTGGTACTGCTGTTACTGGGAACTGTGTGGTACTGCTGTTATGGGAACTGTGTGGTACTGCTGTTACTGGGAACTGTGTGGTACTGCTGTTACTGGGAACTGTGTGGTACTGCTGTTACTGGGAACTGTGTGGTACTGCTGTTACTGGGAACTGTGTGGTACTGCTGTTACTGGGAACTGTGTGGTACTGCTGTTACTGGGAACTGTGTGGTACTGCTGTTACTGGGAACTGTGTGGTACTGCTGTTACTGGGAACTGTGTGGTACTGCTGTTACTGGGAACTGTGTGGTACTGCTGTTACTGGGAACTGTGTGGTACTGCTGTTACTGGGAACTGTGTGGTACTGCTGTTACTGGGAACTGTGTGGTACTGCTGTTACTGGGAACTGTGTGGTACTGCTGTTATGGGAACTGTGTGGTACTGCTGTTACTGGGAACTGTGTGGTACTGCTGTTACTGGGAACTGTGTGGTACTGCTGTTACTGGGAACTGTGTGGTACTGCTGTTACTGGGAACTGTGTGGTACTGCTGTTACTGGGAACTGTGTGGTACTGCTGTTACTGGGAACTGTGTGGTACTGCTGTTATTGGGAACTGTGTGGTACTGCTGTTATTGGGAACTGTGTGGTACTGCTGTTATTGGGAACTGTGTGGTACTGCTGTTACTGGGAACTGTGTGGTACTGCTGTTAATTACTGGGAACTGTGTGGTACTGCTGTTACTGGGAACTGTGTGGTACTGCTGTTACTGGGAACTGTGTGGTACTGCTGTTATTGGGAACTGTGTGGTACTGCTGTTATTGGGAACTGTGTGGTACTGCTGTTACTGGGAACTGTGTGGTACTGCTGTTACTGGGAACTGTGTGGTACTGCTGTTATGGGAACTGTGTGGTACTGCTGTTACTGGGAACTGTGTGGTACTGCTGTTACTGGGAACTGTGTGGTACTGCTGTTACTGGGAACTGTGTGGTACTGCTGTTACTGGGAACTGTGTGGTACTGCTGTTACTGGGAACTGTGTGGTACTGCTGTTATGGGAACTGTGTGGTACTGCTGTTACTGGGAACTGTGTGGTACTGCTGTTACTGGGAACTGTGTGGTACTGCTGTTATGGGAACTGTGTGGTACTGCTGTTACTGGGAACTGTGTGGTACTGCTGTTATGGGAACTGTGTGGTACTGCTGTTACTGGGAACTGTGTGGTACTGCTGTTACTGGGAACTGTGTGGTACTGCTGTTACTGGGAACTGTGTGGTACTGCTGTTACTGGGAACTGTGTGGTACTGCTGTTATTGGGAACTGTGTGGTTCTGCTGTTACTGGGAACTGTGTGGTACTGCTGTTACTGGGAACTGTGTGGTACTGCTGTTACTGGGAACTGTGTGGTACTGCTGTTACTGGGAACTGTGTGGTACTGCTGTTACGGGAACTGTGTGGTACTGCTGTTATGGGAACTGTGTGGTACTGCTGTTACTGGGAACTGTGTGGTACTGCTGTTATGGGAACTGTGTGGTACTGCTGTTACTGGGAACTGTGTGGTACTGCTGTTACTGGGAACTGTGTGGTACTGCTGTTACTGGGAACTGTGTGGTACTGCTGTTACTGGGAACTGTGTGGTACTGCTGTTACTGGGAACTGTGTGGTACTGCTGTACTGGTACTGCTGTTACTGGGAACTGTGTGGTACTGCTGTTATGGGAACTGTGTGGTACTGCTGTTACTGGGAACTGTGTGGTACTGCTGTTATGGGAACTGTGTTGTACTGCTGTTACTGCTGTTTCAGTGTGTGTTGTGTGTTGCCAAGGTTTGTTATGTTTATTTTGATGTCAGGTTGTTTAGTTGGATCTGATTGGCTTTAGCAGACCAGAGGGGTATGATGTCACAGAGCGCGAGTAGAGTGTGTGTGTGTAGTGTGTGTAGTGTGTGTGTGTGTGTGTGTGTGTGTAGTGTGTGTATCCATTAACTTTATAATCCTGTACCATGGAAGCAGAAAGCACATTTCACCCCCTCCATTAGAGGGTGTCTGTATGAGGGTGTCTGTGTGAGGGTGTCTGTGTGAGGGTGTCTGTGCGAAGGTGTCTGCGCGAGGGTGTCTGTACGAGGGTGTCTGTATGAGGGTGTCTGTACGAGGGTGTCTGTATGAGGGTGTCTGTACGAGGGTGTCTGCACGAGGGTGTCTGCACGAGGGTGTCTGTATGAGGGTGTGTGTTGTTGCGTATATGAAGTGTGTTATGATGTTACTTATTTATTTCTGATATGAAGCATATAACAAGAAGAGGAGAAACACCACAGAGTAGCGGGGGGGGTCTGTGTGTCTGTGTGTGTCTGTGTGTGTGTGTGTGTGTGTGTGTCTGTGTGTGTGTGTGTGTGTGTGTGTGTGTGTGTGTGTGTCTGTGTGTGTGTGTGTGTGTCTGTGTGTGTGTTTTACAGTTTGTTATTCTCCTGTACTCTCTCAGTGCTCGGGCTGGAGTGCCCACAATGCACCTTGTCTTCAGATGTTTACAGACCAGAGTAAACACAGGCTTCATGACGGAGACAGAGCGGTGTTGGTGTGGGGTGTGGGGTACTTCCTGAACTAAGCTGGACTCCTCCTCCACCCAGAAGACGGAGACAGAGACACCACAACACTACATAAAGAGAGACGCCACAACACTACATAAAGAGAGACACCACAACACTACATAAAGAGAGACACCACAACACTACATAAAGAGAGACACCACAACACTACATAAAGAGAGACGCCACAACACTACATAAAGAGAGACACCACAACACTACGTAAAGAGAGACACCACAACACTACGTAAAGAGAGACACCACAACACTACATAAAGAGAGACACCACAACACTACATAAAGAGAGACACCACAACACTACATAAAGAGAGACACCACAACACTACATAAAGAGAGACACCACAACACTACATAAAGAGAGACGCCACAACACTACATAAAGAGAGACGCCACAACACTACATAAAGAGAGACGCCACAACACTACATAAAGAGAGACACCACAACACTACATAAAGAGAGACGCCACAACACTACATAAAGAGAGACGCCACAACACTACATAAAGAGAGACACCACAACACTACATAAAGAGAGACACCACAACACTACATAAAGAGACACCACAACACTACATAAAGAGAGACACCACAACACTACATAAAGAGAGACACCACAACACTACATAAAGAGAGACGCCACAACACTACATAAAGAGAGACACCACAACACTACATAAAGAGAGACGCCACAACACTACATAGAGACACCACAACACTACATAGAGACACCACAACACTACATAAAGAGAGACACCACAACACTACGTAAAGAGAGACACCACAACACTACATAAAGAGAGACACCACAACACTACATAAAGAGAGACACCACAACACTACATAAAGAGAGACACCACAACACTACATAAAGAGAGACACCACAACACTACATAAAGAGAGACACCACAACACTACATAAAGAGAGACGCCACAACACTACATAGAGAGAGACGCCACAACACTACATAAAGAGAGACGCCACAACACTACATAAAGAGAGACGCCACAACACTACATAAAGAGAGACGCCACAACACTACATAGAGAGAGACGCCACAACACTACATAAAGAGAGACACCACAGCACTACATAAAGAGAGACGCCACAACACTACATAAAGAGAGACGCCACAACACTACATAAAGAGAGACGCCACAACACTACATAAAGAGAGACACCACAACACTACATAAAGAGAGACACCACAACACTACATAAAGAGAGACGCCACAACACTACATAAAGAGAGACACCAGTATTTATGCTGCAGTAGTTTATGTGTCGGGGGGCTGGGGTTAGTTGGTTATACCTGGAGTACTTCTTCTGTCTTATCCAGTGTCCTGTGTGAATTTAAGTATGCTCTCTCTAATTCTCTCGTTCTCTCTTTCTCTCTGAGAACCTGAGCCCTAGGACCATACGTCAGGACTACCGGGCATGATGACACCTTGCTGTCCCCAGTCCGCCTGGCCTTGCTGCTATTCCAGTTTCAACTGTTCTGCCTGCGGCTACGAAACCCCTACCTGTCCCAGACCTGCTGTTTTCAACTCTTTAATGATCGGCTATGAAAAGCCAACTGAGAGACCTGAGCCCTAGGACCATACGTCGGGACTACCGGCCGTGGTGACTCCTTGCTGTCCCCAGTCCGCCTGGCCTTGCTGCTATTCCAGTTTCAACTGTTCTGCCTGCGGTTATGGAACCCCTACCTGTCCCAGACCTGCTGTTTTCAACTCTTAATGATCGGCTATGAAAAGCCAACTGAGATTTATTCCTGATTATTATTTGACCATGCTTGTCACTTATGAACATTTTTGAACATCTTGGCATGGTTCTGTTATAATCTCCACCCGGCACAGCCAGAAGAGGACTGGCCACCCCTCATAGCCTGGTTCCTCTCTAGGTTTCTTCCTAGGTTTTCGCCTTTCTAGGGAGTTTTTCCTAGCCACCGTGCTTCTACACCTGCATTACTAGCTGTTTGGGGTTTTAGGCTGGGTTTCTGTACAGCACTTCGAGATATTAGCTGATGTAAGAAGGGCTATATAAAATAAAATTGATTGATTGATTGACACCACAACACTACATAAAGAGAGACACCACAACACTACATAAAGAGACACCACAACACTACATAAAGAGAGACACCACAACACTACATAAAGAGAGACGCCACAACACTACATAAAGAGAGACGCCACAACACTACATAAAGAGAGACGCCACAACACTACATAAAGAGAGACGCCACAACACTACATAAAGAGAGACGCCACAACACTACATAAAGAGAGACACCACAACACTACATAAAGAGAGACACCACAACACTACGTAAAGAGAGACACCACAACACTACATAAAGAGAGACACCACAACACTACATAAAGAGAGACCACAACACTACATAAAGAGAGACACCACAACACTACATAAAGAGAGACATCACAACACTACATAAAGAGAGACGCCACAACACTACATAAAGAGAGACGCCACAACACTACATAAAGAGAGACGCCACAACACTACATAAAGAGAGACGGCACAACACTACATAAAGAGAGACGCCACAACACTACATAAAGAGAGACGCCACAACACTACATAAAGAGAGACGCCACAACACTACATAAAGAGAGACGCCACAACACTACATAAAGAGAGACGCCACAACACTACATAAAGAGAGACGGCACAACACTACATAAAGAGAGACGCCACAACACTACATAGAGAGAGACACCACAACACTACATAGAGAGACGCCACAACACTACATAAAGAGAGACGCCACAACACTACATAGAGAGAGACACCACAACACTACATAAAGAGAGACGCAACAACACTACATAAAGAGAGACGCCACAACACTACATAAAGAGAGACGCCACAACACTTCATAAAGAGAGACACCACAGCACTACATAAAGAGAGACACCACAACACTACATAAAGAGAGACACCACAACACTACATAAAGAGAGACACCACAACACTACATAAAGAGAGACACCACAACACTACATAAAGAGAGACACCACAACACTACATAAAGAGAGACACCACAACACTACATAAAGAGAGACACCACAACACTACATAAAGAGAGTGTCACGGTTTCGGCCGAGGCTGCTCCTCCTCCTTGCTCGGACAGGCTTCGGCGTTCGCCGTCCCCGGAGTACTAGCTGCCACCGCTCTATGTTTCTGTATTTGATTGCTTTTGTCTGTCTGTCACACCTGTGTCTGTTTGGGTGTTGATTACGTGTCTTATAAGTTCCTTGTTTTGCTCTAGGGTAATTGTGTGTTGTTATTTTGTTGCCACCTTGTCTATGCTACGTGCTTGTTTTCCGTTTTGTTTCATGTTTAGTGTTTTACGCGTGTGCGTAATTTTCCCTCGACACTTCGTGTATTTTCGAGGTCGGGGGTTTTCCACTCGTGGCATTTAGACTATTAAATTCTTGTTGGACTAACCTCTGTTTCCTGCGCTTGACTCCTCCACCACATCCACATCGGTTCAGTGACAGAACAACACACCATCATGGAGTCAGCAGGAACAGCGGCGGCACCCGAATCCCTGCTGGACCGGATCAACTTCCAGGACGCCATGATCCGGCAACTCGGGACCGCCATGGACGAGGTGTCCAACACTCTGTGCCGATTGGTGAATCAAGAGGTGGCCAAGGACCCTTACAACAACTCATCACCAACGGCCAGTCCTCCTCTCTCAGCACCGGAACCCAGTGGCATTCGGCTCTCACTCCCGAGGGCATATGACGGTTCTGCAGCCGGGTGTCAGGGATTCCTCCTGCAGGTGGAACTTTACCTTGCCACCATACACCCGGCGCCCTCGGGATACGAGAGCGTCTCCGCCCTCATCTCCTGTCTCTCCGGCAAGGCGTTGGAGTGGGCCAACACCGAATGGAGGGGAATAGACGCCGCTACCATCACCTACGCAGAGTTCTCCCGCCGCTTCAGGGCTGTCTTCGATCATCCACCTGAGGGGAAAGCGGCGGGAGAGCATCTATTCCACCTCCGACAGGGGAAGAGGAGCGCACAGGAGTTCGCACTGGAGTTCCGGACACTAGCGGCGGATGCGGGGTGGAATGAGAGGGCCCTCATCGACCAGTACCGGTGTAGTCTACGAGAGGACGTTCGTCGGGAGCTGGCCTGCAGGGACACCAACCTGTCGTTTGACCAGTTGGTGGACATTTCCATCCGTCTGGACACCCTGCTGGCTACCCGCGGACGTCCCGAGTGGGGGTCGTCCAGTCCACCCTCCAGCACCCCCGAGCCGATTCCCATGGAGCTCGGGGGTGCTGGCGCTAGAGAGAGGAGGAGAGGGAACCCGAGGGGGGCCATCCCCTGCACCACCTGCGGTCGTGGAGGACACACTGCGGCCAGGTGCTGGGGAGGGTCTCCTGGGAGAGGTGACAACAGGCCACGCACTGGGGAGTCATTTCAGGTGAGTAGGCGCCCCACTTACCCAGAGCTCTCTGTTGGTCACATGAGTATTCCTGTGAGGTTTCCACAGGTGGCACCTCATTCCCAGCATAAGGCGCTAGTAGATTCAGGCGCAGCTGGGAACTTTATTGATCGGGCATTTTGTAGTAGGTTAGGAATTCCCCTTCGGCCGGTAGAAGCTCCATTTCCTGTCCACGCCTTAGACAGCCGGCCGTTGGGGTCGGGCCTGATCAGGGAGGTCACAGCACCACTGACGATGACGACGCAGGGGGGTCATGAGGAGATCATTCAGTTTTATCTGATTGACTCTCCTGCGTACCCCGTGGTGTTGGGCCTTCCCTGGTTAAGCACCCATGATCCTACCATAGCGTGGCAACAGAGGGCTCTTATGGAGTGGTCTGCCCAGTGTGTAGGGAGATGTCTAGGTGTTTCCGTAGGGGCGACCTCGGTAGAGAGTCCGAACCAAGTGCCCGCACTGCGCATTCCCCCCGAGTATGAGGATTTAGCACTCGTGTTTAGCAAATCGAGGGCAACACGGCTACCTCCTCATAGATCAAATCAAATCAAATCAAATTTTATTGGTCACATGCGCCGAATACAACAGGTGCAGACATTACAGTGAAATGCTTACTTACAGCCCTTAACCAACAGTGCATTTATTTTAAACAAAAAAAGTAAGAATAAAACAACAACAAAAAAAGTGTTGAGAAAAAAAGAGCAGAAGTAAAAATAAAGTGACAGTAGGGAGGCTATATATACAATAGAATAAAGTGACAGTAGGGAGGCTATATATACAGGGGGGGTACCGTTGCATAGTCAATGTGCGGGGGCACCGGCTAGTTGAGGTAATATGTACATGTGGGTAGAGTTAAAGTGACTATGCATAAATACTTAACAGAGTAGCAGCAGCGTAAAAAGTATGGGGTGGGGGGGCAGTGCAAATAGTCCGGGTAGCCATGATTAGCTGTTCAGGAGTCTTATGGCTTGGGGGTAGAAGCTGTTGAGAAGTCTTTTGGACCTAGACTTGGCACTCCGGTACCGCTTGCCGTGCGGTAGCAGAGAGAACAGTCTATGACTAGGGTGACTGGAGTCTTTGACAATTTTGAGGGCCTTCCTCTGACACCGCCTGGTATAGAGGTCCTGGATGGCAGGGAGCTTTGCCCCTGTGATGTACTGGGCCGTACGCACTACCCTCTGTAGTGCCTTGCGGTCAGAGGCCAAGCAGTTGCCATACCAGGCGGTGATGCAACCAGTCAGGATGCTCTCGATGGTGCAGCTGTAGAATTTTTTGAGGATCTGAGGACCCATGCCAAATCTTTTTAGTCTCCTGAGGGGGAATAGGCTTTGTCGTGCCCTCTTCACGACTGTCTTGGTGTGTTTGGACCATGATAGTTCGTTGGTGATGTGGACACCAAGGAACTTGAAGCTCTCAACCTGTTCCACTACAGCCCCGTCGATGAGAATGGGGGCGTGCTCAGTCCTCTTTTTTTTCCTGTAGTCCACAATCATCTCCTTTGTCTTGGTCACGTTGAGGGAGAGGTTGTTGTCCTGGCACCACACGGCCAGATCTCTGACCTCCTCCCTATAGGCTGTCTCATCGTTGTCGGTGATCAGGCCTACCACTGTTGTGTCGTCGGCAAACTTAATGATGGTGTTGGAGTCGTGCCTGGCCATGCAGTCATGGGTGAACAGAGAGTACAGGAGGGGACTGAGCACGCACCCCTGAGGGGCCCCCGTGTTGAGGATCAGTGTGGCAGATGTGTTGTTACCTACCCTTACCACCTGGGGGCGGCCCGTCAGGAAGTCCAGGATCCAGTTGCAGAGGGAGGTGTTTAGTCCCAGGATCCTTAGCTTAGTGATGAGCTTTGAGGGCACTATGGTGTTGAATGCTGAGCTGTAGTCAATGAATAGCATTCTCACGTAGGTGTTCCTCTTGTCCAGGTGGACAAGGGGGACTGTGCGATAAATCCAGGGGGACTGTGCGATAAATCTCCAACCAGGAGCGGCTCTTCCACGGAGTCATGTGTATCCCCTGTCTCAAGAGGAAACAGCGGCTATGGAGACATACATAGCCGAGTCCTTGGCACAGGGATACATACGGTCCTCTACTTCCCCAGTCTCCTCGAGTTTATTCTTTGTGAAGAAGAAGGACGGGGGATTGCGCCCGTGTATTGATTATCGTAGTCTCAATCAGATCACAGTTAAATACAGCTACCCACTTCCACTGATTGCGACGATGACGGAATCATTACGCGGAGCGCGGTTCTTCACAAAGTTGGATCTCAGGAGCGCGTACAATCTGGTGCGCATTAGGGAGGGGGATGAATGGAAGACAGCATTTAGCACCACCTCGGGTCATTACGAGTATCTCGTCATGCCATACGGGTTAATGAATGCTCCTTCAGTCTTCCAATCCTTTGTTGACGAGATTTTCCGGGACATGCATGGGCAGGGGGTAGTAGTTTACATCGACGACATCCTAGTGTACTCTGCTACTCGAGCCGAGCATGTAGCCCAGGTGCGCCGAGTGTTGAGAAGACTGTTGGAGCATGACTTGTATGTCAAGGCAGAGAAATGCCTGTTCTTCCAGGAGTCTGTCTCCTTTTTGGGTTATCGGTTGTCCGCGTCTGGTGTGGAGATAGAGGTAGACCGGGTATCGGCCGTGCGTAATTGGCAAACTCCAACCACTGTAAAAGAGGTGCAGCAGTTCTTGGGTTTTGCTAATTACTACCGGAGGTTTATTCGGGGTTTTGGACAGGTTGCAGCTCCCATTACGTCCCTGCTAAAGGGGGGTCCGGTTCGTTTGCAGTGGTCGGCTGAGGCGGACAGGGCATTTGTCAAACTGAAGAACCTGTTCACCTCGGCTCCGGTGCTGGCGCATCCGGATCCCTCTTTACCATTCCAGGTTGAGGTAGACGCGTCCGAGACCGGAATTGGGGCAGTCCTGTCACAACGGTCCGGCGCGCCACCTAAACTCCGCCCCTGTGCTTTCTACTCTAAGAAGCTCAGCTCGGCGGAGCGCAACTATGATGTTGGGGACAGGGAGCTGTTAGCCGTAGTCCAAGCCCTAAAGGTGTGGAGGCATTGGCTTGAGGGGGCTCAACACCCTTTCCTCATTCTGACTGATCACCGTAACCTGGAGTACATCCGGGCAGCTAGGAGATTGAACCCTCGTCAGGCTAGGTGGAATATGTTCCTAGCCCGGTTTGTTTTTAAGATCACATACATCCCAGGGTCCCAGAATGGTAAGGCAGACGCCCTGTCCCGGCGGTATGACACGGAGGAGAGGTCCAACGAGCCTACTTCCATATTGCCGGAATCTTGTTTGGTGGCTCCGGTGGTATGGGAGGTCGATACGGAAATCGAGCGGGCACTGCGTACCGACCCTACTCCCCCCGAGTGTCCTGTGGGGCGGACGTACGTTCCGCTCGAGGTCCGTGATCGTCTTATTTATTGGGCTCATACATCACCCTCCTCTGGACATCCAGGTATTGGCCGGACCGTGCACTGTCTTAGCATGAAATACTGGTGGCCAACGTTAGCTAGGGATGTGAGGGTTTATGTCTCCTCCTGCTCGGTGTGTTCCCAGTGTAAGGCGCCTAGACATTTGCCCAGGGGTAAGCTACATCCCCTGCCCGTTCCACAACGACCATGGTCCCACCTATCGGTGGATTTCGTAACAGACCTACCCCCCTCCCAGGGGAATACCACCATATTGGTCGTTGTGGATCGGTTTTCCAAGGCCTGTCGTCTCCTTCCCATGCCGGGTCTCCCTACTGCCCTACAAACCGCTGAGGCCCTCTTTACCCATGTGTTCCGGCACTATGGGGTCCCCGAGGATATTGTGTCTGACCGAGGTCCCCAGTTCACTTCCAGAGTTTGGGGAGCGTTCATGGAACGGTTGGGGGTCTCGGTAAGCCTTACCTCAGGGTACCACCCAGAGAGTAATGGGCAGGTGGAACGTGTCAACCAGGATGTGGGTAGGTTTTTGAGGTCCTATTGCCGGGACCGGCCGGAGGAGTGGTCGAGGTTCATCCCCTGGGCAGAGATGGCCCAGAACTCTCTCCGCCACTCCTCCACCAACTTAACACCTTTCCAGTGTGTTTTAGGTTATCAGCCGGTCCTGGCACCGTGGCACGAGAGCCAGATCGAGGCCCCTGCGGTGGACGAGTGGATTCGGCGCTCGGAGGAGACGTGGGACGCTGCCCATGTCCATCTGCAGCGTGCCATCCGTCAACAAAAGGCGAGCGCCGATCGTCACCGCAGTGAGGGACCGGTGTACGCACCGGGAGATCGAGTCTGGCTCTCGACTCGAAACCTGCCCCTCCGCCTGCCCTGCCGGAAGCTGGGTCGGCGGTTTGTGGGGCCCTTCAAAGTCCTGAGAAGATTGAACGAGGTGTGTTACAGGTTACAACTGCCAATTGAGTATAAAAATATTAACCCCTCGTTCCATGTGTCTCTTCTCAGGCCGGTGGTAGCTGGCCCACTCCAAGAAGATGAGATAGGAGAGACCCCTCCGCCCCCTTTGGACATCGAGGGGGCCCCGGCGTACAGGGTCCGGACCATCTTGGACTCGAGGCGCCGGAGGAGTGGTCTCCAGTATCTCGTGGAGTGGGAGGGGTACGGTCCGGAGGAACGGTGCTGGGTGCCCAGGAGGGACATACTCGATCCATCCCTCCTGACTGAGTTTCACCGTGGGCATCCCACGCGCCCGGGTCCGCGTCCTCCTGGCCGTCCCCGAGGCCGGGGTCGGCGCGCGGCTGGAGCCGCGCGTCAAGGGGGGGGTACTGTCATGGTTTCGGCCGAGGCTGCTCCTCCTCCTGGTTCGGGCAGGCTTCGGCGTTCGCCGTCCCCGGAGTACTAGCTGCCACCGCTCTATGTTTCTGTATTTGATTGCTTTTGCTTTTGTCTGTCTGTCACACCTGTGTCTGTTTGGGTGTTGATTACGTGTCTTATAAGTTCCTTGTTTTGCTCTAGGGTAATTGTGTGTTGTTATTTTGTTGCCACCTTGTCTATGCTACGTGCTTGTTTTCCGTTTTGTTTCATGTTTAGTGTTTTACGCGTGTGCGTAATTTTCCCTCGACACTTCGTGTATTTTCGAGGTCGGGGTTTTCCACTCGTGGCATTTAGACTATTAAATTCTTGTTGGACTAACCTCTGTTTCCTGCGCTTGACTCCTCCACCACATCCACATCGGTTCAGTGACAGAACAACACACCATCATGGAGTCAGCAGGAACAGCGGCGGCACCCGAATCCCTGCTGGACCGGATCAACTTCCAGGACGCCATGATCCGGCAACTCGGGACCGCCATGGACGAGGTGTCCAACACTCTGTGCCGATTGGTGAATCAAGAGGTGGCCAAGGACCCTTACAACAACTCATCACCAACGGCCAGTCCTCCTCTCTCAGCACCGGAACCCAGTGGCATTCGGCTCTCACTCCCGAGGGCATATGACGGTTCTGCAGCCGGGTGTCAGGGATTCCTCCTGCAGGTGGAACTTTACCTTGCCACCATACACCCGGCGCCCTCGGGATACGAGAGCGTCTCCGCCCTCATCTCCTGTCTCTCCGGCAAGGCGTTGGAGTGGGCCAACACCGAATGGAGGGGAATAGACGCCGCTACCATCACCTACGCAGAGTTCTCCCGCCGCTTCAGGGCTGTCTTCGATCATCCACCTGAGGGGAAAGCGGCGGGAGAGCATCTATTCCACCTCCGACAGGGGAAGAGGAGCGCACAGGAGTTCGCACTGGAGTTCCGGACACTAGCGGCGGATGCGGGGTGGAATGAGAGGGCCCTCATCGACCAGTACCGGTGTAGTCTACGAGAGGACGTTCGTCGGGAGCTGGCCTGCAGGGACACCAACCTGTCGTTTGACCAGTTGGTGGACATTTCCATCCGTCTGGACACCCTGCTGGCTACCCGCGGACGTCCCGAGTGGGGGTCGTCCAGTCCACCCTCCAGCACCCCCGAGCCGATTCCCATGGAGCTCGGGGGTGCTGGCGCTAGAGAGAGGAGGAGAGGGAACCCGAGGGGGGCCATCCCCTGCACCACCTGCGGTCGTGGAGGACACACTGCGGCCAGGTGCTGGGGAGGGTCTCCTGGGAGAGGTGACAACAGGCCACGCACTGGGGAGTCATTTCAGGTGAGTAGGCGCCCCACTTACCCAGAGCTCTCTGTTGGTCACATGAGTATTCCTGTGAGGTTTCCACAGGTGGCACCTCATTCCCAGCATAAGGCGCTAGTAGATTCAGGCGCAGCTGGGAACTTTATTGATCGGGCATTTTGTAGTAGGTTAGGAATTCCCCTTCGGCCGGTAGAAGCTCCATTTCCTGTCCACGCCTTAGACAGCCGGCCGTTGGGGTCGGGCCTGATCAGGGAGGTCACAGCACCACTGACGATGACGACGCAGGGGGGTCATGAGGAGATCATTCAGTTTTATCTGATTGACTCTCCTGCGTACCCCGTGGTGTTGGGCCTTCCCTGGTTAAGCACCCATGATCCTACCATAGCGTGGCAACAGAGGGCTCTTATGGAGTGGTCTGCCCAGTGTGTAGGGAGATGTCTAGGTGTTTCCGTAGGGGCGACCTCGGTAGAGAGTCCGAACCAAGTGCCCGCACTGCGCATTCCCCCCGAGTATGAGGATTTAGCACTCGTGTTTAGCAAATCGAGGGCAACACGGCTACCTCCTCATAGATCAAATCAAATCAAATCAAATTTTATTGGTCACATGCGCCGAATACAACAGGTGCAGACATTACAGTGAAATGCTTACTTACAGCCCTTAACCAACAGTGCATTTATTTTAAACAAAAAAAGTAAGAATAAAACAACAACAAAAAAAGTGTTGAGAAAAAAAGAGCAGAAGTAAAAATAAAGTGACAGTAGGGAGGCTATATATACAATAGAATAAAGTGACAGTAGGGAGGCTATATATACAGGGGGGTACCGTTGCATAGTCAATGTGCGGGGGCACCGGCTAGTTGAGGTAATATGTACATGTGGGTAGAGTTAAAGTGACTATGCATAAATACTTAACAGAGTAGCAGCAGCGTAAAAAGTATGGGGTGGGGGGGCAGTGCAAATAGTCCGGGTAGCCATGATTAGCTGTTCAGGAGTCTTATGGCTTGGGGGTAGAAGCTGTTGAGAAGTCTTTTGGACCTAGACTTGGCACTCCGGTACCGCTTGCCGTGCGGTAGCAGAGAGAACAGTCTATGACTAGGGTGACTGGAGTCTTTGACAATTTTGAGGGCCTTCCTCTGACACCGCCTGGTATAGAGGTCCTGGATGGCAGGGAGCTTTGCCCCTGTGATGTACTGGGCCGTACGCACTACCCTCTGTAGTGCCTTGCGGTCAGAGGCCAAGCAGTTGCCATACCAGGCGGTGATGCAACCAGTCAGGATGCTCTCGATGGTGCAGCTGTAGAATTTTTTGAGGATCTGAGGACCCATGCCAAATCTTTTTAGTCTCCTGAGGGGGAATAGGCTTTGTCGTGCCCTCTTCACGACTGTCTTGGTGTGTTTGGACCATGATAGTTCGTTGGTGATGTGGACACCAAGGAACTTGAAGCTCTCAACCTGTTCCACTACAGCCCCGTCGATGAGAATGGGGGCGTGCTCAGTCCTCTTTTTTTTCCTGTAGTCCACAATCATCTCCTTTGTCTTGGTCACGTTGAGGGAGAGGTTGTTGTCCTGGCACCACACGGCCAGATCTCTGACCTCCTCCCTATAGGCTGTCTCATCGTTGTCGGTGATCAGGCCTACCACTGTTGTGTCGTCGGCAAACTTAATGATGGTGTTGGAGTCGTGCCTGGCCATGCAGTCATGGGTGAACAGAGAGTACAGGAGGGGACTGAGCACGCACCCCTGAGGGGCCCCCGTGTTGAGGATCAGTGTGGCAGATGTGTTGTTACCTACCCTTACCACCTGGGGGCGGCCCGTCAGGAAGTCCAGGATCCAGTTGCAGAGGGAGGTGTTTAGTCCCAGGATCCTTAGCTTAGTGATGAGCTTTGAGGGCACTATGGTGTTGAATGCTGAGCTGTAGTCAATGAATAGCATTCTCACGTAGGTGTTCCTCTTGTCCAGGTGGACAAGGGGGACTGTGCGATAAATCCAGGGGGACTGTGCGATAAATCTCCAACCAGGAGCGGCTCTTCCACGGAGTCATGTGTATCCCCTGTCTCAAGAGGAAACAGCGGCTATGGAGACATACATAGCCGAGTCCTTGGCACAGGGATACATACGGTCCTCTACTTCCCCAGTCTCCTCAAGTTTATTCTTTGTGAAGAAGAAGGACGGGGGATTGCGCCCGTGTATTGATTATCGTAGTCTCAATCAGATCACAGTTAAATACAGCTACCCACTTCCACTGATTGCGACGATGACGGAATCATTACGCGGAGCGCGGTTCTTCACAAAGTTGGATCTCAGGAGCGCGTACAATCTGGTGCGCATTAGGGAGGGGGATGAATGGAAGACAGCATTTAGCACCACCTCGGGTCATTACGAGTATCTCGTCATGCCATACGGGTTAATGAATGCTCCTTCAGTCTTCCAATCCTTTGTTGACGAGATTTTCCGGGACATGCATGGGCAGGGGGTAGTAGTTTACATCGACGACATCCTAGTGTACTCTGCTACTCGAGCCGAGCATGTAGCCCAGGTGCGCCGAGTGTTGAGAAGACTGTTGGAGCATGACTTGTATGTCAAGGCAGAGAAATGCCTGTTCTTCCAGGAGTCCGTCTCCTTTTTGGGTTATCGGTTGTCCGCGTCTGGTGTGGAGATAGAGGTAGACCGGGTATCGGCCGTGCGTAATTGGCAAACTCCAACCACTGTAAAAGAGGTGCAGCAGTTCTTGGGTTTTGCTAATTACTACCGGAGGTTTATTCGGGGTTTTGGACAGGTTGCAGCTCCCATTACGTCCCTGCTAAAGGGGGGTCCGGTTCGTTTGCAGTGGTCGGCTGAGGCGGACAGGGCATTTGTCAAACTGAAGAACCTGTTCACCTCGGCTCCGGTGCTGGCGCATCCGGATCCCTCTTTACCATTCCAGGTTGAGGTAGACGCGTCCGAGACCGGAATTGGGGCAGTCCTGTCACAACGGTCCGGCGCGCCACCTAAACTCCGCCCCTGTGCTTTCTACTCTAAGAAGCTCAGCTCGGCGGAGCGCAACTATGATGTTGGGGACAGGGAGCTGTTAGCCGTAGTCCAAGCCCTAAAGGTGTGGAGGCATTGGCTTGAGGGGGCTCAACACCCTTTCCTCATTCTGACTGATCACCGTAACCTGGAGTACATCCGGGCAGCTAGGAGATTGAACCCTCGTCAGGCTAGGTGGAATATGTTCCTAGCCCGGTTTGTTTTTAAGATCACATACATCCCAGGGTCCCAGAATGGTAAGGCAGACGCCCTGTCCCGGCGGTATGACACGGAGGAGAGGTCCAACGAGCCTACTTCCATATTGCCGGAATCTTGTTTGGTGGCTCCGGTGGTATGGGAGGTCGATACGGAAATCGAGCGGGCACTGCGTACCGACCCTACTCCCCCCGAGTGTCCTGTGGGGCGGACGTACGTTCCGCTCGAGGTCCGTGATCGTCTTATTTATTGGGCTCATACATCACCCTCCTCTGGACATCCAGGTATTGGCCGGACCGTGCACTGTCTTAGCATGAAATACTGGTGGCCAACGTTAGCTAGGGATGTGAGGGTTTATGTCTCCTCCTGCTCGGTGTGTTCCCAGTGTAAGGCGCCTAGACATTTGCCCAGGGGTAAGCTACATCCCCTGCCCGTTCCACAACGACCATGGTCCCACCTATCGGTGGATTTCGTAACAGACCTACCCCCCTCCCAGGGGAATACCACCATATTGGTCGTTGTGGATCGGTTTTCCAAGGCCTGTCGTCTCCTTCCCATGCCGGGTCTCCCTACTGCCCTACAAACCGCTGAGGCCCTCTTTACCCATGTGTTCCGGCACTATGGGGTCCCCGAGGATATTGTGTCTGACCGAGGTCCCCAGTTCACTTCCAGAGTTTGGGGAGCGTTCATGGAACGGTTGGGGGTCTCGGTAAGCCTTACCTCAGGGTACCACCCAGAGAGTAATGGGCAGGTGGAACGTGTCAACCAGGATGTGGGTAGGTTTTTGAGGTCCTATTGCCGGGACCGGCCGGAGGAGTGGTCGAGGTTCATCCCCTGGGCAGAGATGGCCCAGAACTCTCTCCGCCACTCCTCCACCAACTTAACACCTTTCCAGTGTGTTTTAGGTTATCAGCCGGTCCTGGCACCGTGGCACGAGAGCCAGATCGAGGCCCCTGCGGTGGACGAGTGGATTCGGCGCTCGGAGGAGACGTGGGACGCTGCCCATGTCCATCTGCAGCGTGCCATCCGTCAACAAAAGGCGAGCGCCGATCGTCACCGCAGTGAGGGACCGGTGTACGCACCGGGAGATCGAGTCTGGCTCTCGACTCGAAACCTGCCCCTCCGCCTGCCCTGCCGGAAGCTGGGTCGGCGGTTTGTGGGGCCCTTCAAAGTCCTGAGAAGATTGAACGAGGTGTGTTACAGGTTACAACTGCCAATTGAGTATAAAAATATTAACCCCTCGTTCCATGTGTCTCTTCTCAGGCCGGTGGTAGCTGGCCCACTCCAAGAAGATGAGATAGGAGAGACCCCTCCGCCCCCTTTGGACATCGAGGGGGCCCCGGCGTACAGGGTCCGGACCATCTTGGACTCGAGGCGCCGGAGGAGTGGTCTCCAGTATCTCGTGGAGTGGGAGGGGTACGGTCCGGAGGAACGGTGCTGGGTGCCCAGGAGGGACATACTCGATCCATCCCTCCTGACTGAGTTTCACCGTGGGCATCCCACGCGCCCGGGTCCGCGTCCTCCTGGCCGTCCCCGAGGCCGGGGTCGGCGCGCGGCTGGAGCCGCGCGTCAAGGGGGGGGGTACTGTCATGGTTTCGGCCGAGGCTGCTCCTCCTCCTGGTTCGGGCAGGCTTCGGCGTTCGCCGTCCCCGGAGTACTAGCTGCCACCGCTCTATGTTTCTGTATTTGATTGCTTTTGCTTTTGTCTGTCTGTCACACCTGTGTCTGTTTGGGTGTTGATTACGTGCCTTATAAGTTCCTTGTTTTGCTCTAGGGTAATTGTGTGTTGTTATTTTGTTGCCACCTTGTCGATGCTACGTGCTTGTTTTCCGTTTTGTTTCATGTTTAGTGTTTTACGCGTGTGCGTAATTTTCCCTCGACACTTCGTGTATTTTCGATGTCGGGGTTTTCCACTCGTGGCATTTAGACTATTAAAGTCTTGTTGGACTAACCTCTGTTTCCTGCGCTTGACTCCTCCACCACATCCACATCGGTTTAGTGACAGAGAGACACCACAACACTCTCTGTCGCTCTGTCTCTGTCTCTCTCTCTCTCTCTCTCTCTCTCTCTCTGTCTCTGTCTCTGTCTCTCTCTCTCTCTCTCTCTCTCTCTCTCTCTCTGTCTCTCTGTCTCTCTCTCTGTCTCTCTGTCTCTCTGTCTCTCTCTCTCTCTCTCTCTCTCTCTCTCTCTCTCTCTCTCTCTCTCTCTCTCTCTCTCTCTCTCTCTCTCTCTCTCTGTCTCTCTCTGTCTCTCTCTGTCTCTGTCTCTCTCTCTCTCTCTCTCTCTCTCTCTCCTTCAATCCTTTTCTCCTAATCTATCCCAGAGAGACATAACAACCCTCCTTTTTTCTCCTCCTCTCAAACTCTGTCTCCCTCCCTCTCTCTCTCTCCCCCCCCTCTCTCTCTCTCTCTCTCTCTCTCTCTCTCTCTCTCTCTCTCTCTCTCTCTCTGTCTCTCTCTCTGTCTCTCTGTCCCCCTCCCTCTCTCTCTCCCTCTCTCTCTCTCTCCTTCTATCCTTTTCTCCTAATCTATCCCAGAGAGACATAGCAACCCTCCTTTTTTCTCCTCCTCTCAAACTCTCTGTCTCCCTCCCTCTCCCTCTCCCTCTCCCTCTCCCTCTCCCTCTCTCTCTCTCTGTCCCTCTCCCTCTCTCTGTCCCTCTCTCTCTCTCTCTGTCCCTCTCCCTCTCCCTCTCCCTCTCTCTCTCTCCCCTCTCTCCCTCTCCCTCTCTCTCCCCCTCCCCCTCTCCCCCTCTCTCCCTCTCCCCTCTCTCCCCCTCTCTCTCCTGTACAGGTGTATTTGGAAATGTCAGTAACACCTTAGAGACCTAATAAGACCAGTTTTCCACTGTGTGTGAGTGAGTCGTGTGAGTGAGTCGTGTGTGTGTGTGTGTGTGAGTGAGTCGTTTGTGTGAGTCGTGTGTGTGTGGTGTTTCAAAGACACAGCGGTGTTCAGTTGTCCTACTTGTTTATTTTGTCTGGATATTTAGAATTAGAATATATGTCATGTTAGAATATTATAGAATGTTCTGGCTAACTGAACACACATTAGAATGTTATTGAATATGATAGAATGTTCTGGCTAACTGAACACACATTAGAATGTTATTGAATATTATAGAATGTTCTGGCTAACTGAACACACATTAGAATGTTATTGAATATGATAGAATGTTCTGGCTAACTGAACACACATTAGAATGTTATTGAATATTATAGAATGTTCTGGCTAACTGAACACACATTAGAATGTTATTGAATATTATAGAATGTTCTGGCTAACTGAACACACATTAGAATGTTATTGAATATTATAGAATGTTCTGGCTAACTGAACACACATTAGAATGTTATTGAATATTATAGAATGTTCTGGCTAACTGAACACACATTAGAATGTTATTGAATATTATAGAATGTTCTGGCTAACTGAACACACATTAGAATGTTATTGAATATTCTAGAATGTTCTGGCTAACTGAACACACATTAGAATGTTATTGAATATTCTAGAATGTTCTGGCTAACTGAACACACATTAGAATGTTATTGAATATTATAGAATGTTCTATATCTAGAAGGTTCCTGTCATGTAGCAGTAGGGTCCAATCATGTAGCTTCATCTAGATGGTTCCTGTCATGTAGCAGTAGGGTCCAATCATGTAGCTTCATCTAGAAGGTTCCTGTCATGTAGCAGTAGGGTCCAATCATGTAGCTTCATCTAGAAGGTTCCTGTCATGTAGCAGTAGGGTCCAATCATGTTGCTTCATCTAGAAGGTTCCTGTCATGTAGCAGTAGGGTCCAATCATGTAGCTTCATCTAGAAGGTTCCTGTCATGTAGCAGTAGGGTCCAATCATGTAGCTTCATCTAGAAGGTTCCTGTCATGTAGCAGTAGGGTCCAATCATGTAGCTTCATCTAGAAGGTTCCTGTCATGGCGATCGTAGAGGGGAAGCTCTTTTGTTTCTTTGAGTGGTGATGAACTTCTCCCACGTGATGATTCTGACCGCTGCAGACTTGTGTTAGCTCCCCTAGCTTTAGCTCAATAGGCTATCTGATGCGTTCACCGATAACGATCCCGTGGCGCTCTGGTGACGCAGCAGAACCTCTCCCTGTGTTTACAAAGGGGACTGTGTGTGTGTGTGTGTGTGTGTGTGTCAGCCCTCTGTGTATATAAAATATAAATACACAAGTGCTGAATAAATAAAAACTACATCAAGAATGCAAAACGAAACATGCAAGGAGCTAAGTCACTCCCAACACACACACACACACACACACACACACACACACACACACACACACACACACACACAGAAAGCCAAGTTCCGCCGTAGACTTGCTGGACTGTTGCCATGGTCTCTCTCTGTGTCAGCATTATAGACACACACTACACCGACACATACACTACACCGACACACACACTACACACATATACAGACACACACACACGCACACACACACTATACCGACACACACACTACACAGACACACATACATACACACTCCTCTCTGGTAAATTGGGGGAATCTCCCAGGGTCCTTATGGAGGAACTACCTGGTTGCTAGGCAACAGTGCTGCGCTGCCCTCGTGGCCCTGCTATTTCAGCTGTCTCTGTGTGTCTGTGTGTCTGTGTGTCTGTGTGTCCTGTCCCACCCATCGGTTCTGCAGGAGAACTAATGTGTGTGGATAGTGCAGCAGTTGGACTAGAGGGGAACTAATGTGTGTGGATAGTGCAGCAGTTGGACTAGAGGGGAACTAATGTGTGTGGATAGTGCAGCAGTTGGACTAGAGGGGAACTAATGTGTGTGGATAGTGCAGCAGTTGGACTAGAGGGGAACTAATGTGTGTGGATAGTGCAGCAGTTGGACTAGAGGGGAACTAATGTGTGTGGATAGTGCAGCAGTTGGACTAGAGGGGAACTAATGTGTGTGGATAGTGCAGCAGTTGGACTAGAGGGGAACTAATGTGTGTGGATAGTGCAGCAGTTGGACTAGAGGGGAACTAATGTGTGTGGATAGTGCAGCAGTTGGACTAGAGGGGAACTAATGTGTGTGGATAGTGCAGCAGTTGGACTAGAGGGGAACTAATGTGTGTGGATAGTGCAGCAGTTGGACTAGAGGGGAACTAATGTGTGTGGATAGTGCAGCAGTTGGACTAGAGGGGAACTAATGTGTGTGGATAGTGCAGCAGTTGGACTAGAGGGGAACTAATGTGTGTGGATAGTGCAGCAGTTGGACTAGAGGGGAACTAATGTGTGTGGATAGTGCAGCAGTTGGACTAGAGGAGAACTAATGTGTGTGGATAGTGCAGCAGTTGGACTAGAGGAGAACTAATGTGTGTGGATAGTGCAGCAGTTGGACTAGAGGGGAACTAATGTGTGTGGATAGTGCAGCAGTTGGACTAGAGGGGAACTAATGTGTGTGGATAGTGCAGCAGTTGGACTAGAGGAGAACTAATGTGTGTGGATAGTGCAGCAGTTGGACTAGAGGGGAACTAATGTGTGTGGATAGTGCAGCAGTTGGACTAGAGGGGAACTAATGTGTGTGGATAGTGCAGCAGTTGGACTAGAGGAGAACTAATGTGTGTGGATAGTGCAGCAGTTGGACTAGAGGAGAACTAATGTGTGTGGATAGTGCAGCAGTTGGACTAGAGGGGAACTAATGTGTGTGGATAGTGCAGCAGTTGGACTAGAGGGGAACTAATGTGTGTGGATAGTGCAGCAGTTGGACTAGAGGGGAACTAATGTGTGTGGATAGTGCAGCAGTTGGACTAGAGGAGAACTAATGTGTGTGGATAGTGCAGCAGTTGGACTAGAGGAGAACTAATGTGTGTGGATAGTGCAGCAGTTGGACTAGAGGAGAACTAATGTGTGTGGATAGTGTAGCAGTTGGACTAGAGGGGAACTAATGTGTGTGGATAGTGCAGCAGTTGGACTAGAGGGGAACTAATGTGTGTGGATAGTGCAGCAGTTGGACTAGAGGGGAACTAATGTGTGTGGATAGTGCAGCAGTTGGACTAGAGGGGAACTAATGTGTGTGGATAGTGCAGCAGTTGGACTAGAGGGGAACTAATGTGTGTGGATAGTGCAGCAGTTGGACTAGAGGGGAACTAATGTGTGTGGATAGTGCAGCAGTTGGACTAGAGGGGAACTAATGTGTGTGGATAGTGCAGCAGTTGGACTAGAGGGGAACTAATGTGTGTGGATAGTGCAGCAGTTGGACTAGAGGAGAACTAATGTGTGTGGATAGTGCAGCAGTTGGACTAGAGGAGAACTAATGTGTGTGGATAGTGCAGCAGTTGGACTAGAGGGGAACTAATGTGTGTGGATAGTGCAGCAGTTGGACTAGAGGGGAACTAATGTGTGTGGATAGTGCAGCAGTTGGACTAGAGGGGAACTAATGTGTGTGGATAGTGCAGCAGTTGGACTAGAGGAGAACTAATGTGTGTGGATAGTGCAGCAGTTGGACTAGAGGAGAACTAATGTGTGTGGATAGTGCAGCAGTTGGACTAGAGGAGAACTAATGTGTGTGGATAGTGCAGCAGTTGGACTAGAGGAGAACTAATGTGTGTGGATAGTGTAGCAGTTGGACTAGAGGAGAACTAATGTGTGTGGATAGTGTAGCAGTTGGGACAGTAATGCGAGCGTACAGGGGGGTCAGGTTCTGATCACAGCTTGATCCTGCTAGAACACAGACAACAAGAGGAGAGAGAGAGAGAGAGAGAGAGAGAGAGAGAGAGAGAGAGAGAGAGAGAGAGAGAGAGAGAGAGAGAGAGAGAGAGAAGAGGAGAGAGAATAGAGACAGAGACAGAAGAGGAGAGAGAATAGAGACAGAGACAGAAGAGGAGAGAGAATAGAGACAGAGACAGAGACAGAAGAGGAGAGAGAATAGAGACAGAGACAGAGACAGAAGAGGAGAGAGAATAGAGAAGAGAGGAGAGGCAAGGCGTGACAGAGAGAGGAGGAGGAAGGGAGGAGGAGGAGAGGAGAAGAGAGGAGTGTAAATGGGATAAGATGTGAATTGATGAAGGAATGAGTCGTTCCAGCCAATTAAACTGATTTCATCTGACATCGCTATGGTTACCACACACACACTCTCTCTCTCTCTCTCTTTCTCTCACACTGATTATGACACTGACAGTCTGAAAGGGTGCTAGGGGGAGTGGGTGGGGGGTCATGACGATGTTACCGTAGTAACTTCACTCTTATGTATATAGGCCGGAATTCCCACTGTAACATACGCACACCCCCCCCCCCCCCTCACATATTTCAACAAGCATTTAGCTACGGCTGGCCATGCTTTCCACCTGGCTACCACTACCCCGGCCACCAGCTCTGCACCCTCCGCTGGCCATGCTTTCCACCTGGCTACCACTACCCCGGCCACCAGCTCTGCACCCTCCGCTGCAACTTGCCCATGCCCCCCCCCGCTTCTCCTTCACACAAATTCAGACAGCTGATGTTCTGAAAGAGCTGCAAAATCTGGACCCCTACAAATCAGCTGGGCTAGACAATCTGGACCCTTTCTTTCTAAAACTAGCCGCCGAAATTGTCGCAATCCCTATTACTAGCCTGTTCAACCTCTCTTTCGTATCGTCTGAGATCCCCAGAGATTGGAATGCTGCCGCGGTCATCCCCCTCTTCAAAGGGGGTGACACTCTCTAGATCCAAACTGTTACAGACCTATATCCATCCTGCCCTGCCTTTCGAAGGTTTTTGAAAGCCAAGTTAACAAACAGATCACCAACCATTTCAAATCCCACCGTACCTTCTCCGCTATGCAATCTGGTTTCCGAGCTGGTCAGGGGTGCACCTCAGCCACGCTCAAGGTCCTAAACGATATTATAACCGCGATCGATAATAGACAGTACTGTGCAGCCGTCTTCATCGACCTGGCCAAGGCTTTCGACTCTGTCAACCACCGCATTCTTATTGGCAGACTAAATAGCCTTGGTTTCTCAAATGACTGCCTCGCCTGCTTCACCAACTACTTCTCAGATAGAGTTCAATGTGTCAAATCGGAGGGCCTGTTGTCTGGACCTATGGCAGTCTCTATGGGGGTGCCACAGGGTTCAATTCTTGGGCCGACTCTTTTCTCTGTGTATATCAATGATGTCGCTCTTGCTGCTGGTGACTCTCAGATCCACCTCTACGCAGACGACACCATTTTGTATACATCTGGCCCTTCATTGGACACTGTGTTAACAAACCTCCAAATGAGCTTCAATGCCATACAACACTCCTTCTGTAGCCTCCAACTGCTCTTAAACGCTAGTAAAACTAAATGCATGCTCTTCAATCGAACGCTGCTGGCACCCGCCCACCGGACTAGAATCACTACTCTCGACGGGTCTGACCTAGAGTATGTGGACAACTACAAATACCTAGGTGTCTGGTTAGACTGTAAACTCTCCTTCCAGACTCACATTAAGCATCTCCAATCCCAAAGTTAAATCTAGAATCGGCTTCCTATTTCGCAACAAAGCCTCCTTCACTCATGCTGCCAAACATGCCCTCGTAAAACTGACTATCCTACCGAGCCTTGACTTCGGCGATGTCATTTACAAAATAGCCTCCAACACTCTACTCAGCAAATTGGATGTAGTCTATCACAGTGCCATCCGTTTTGTCACCAAAGCCCCATACACTACCCACCACCTGTACGCTCTTGTTGGCTGGTCCTCACTACATATTCGTCGCCAAACCCACTGGCTCCAGGTCATCTATAAATCACTGCTAGGCAAATCCCTGCCTTATCTTAGCTCATTGGTCACCATAGCATACCTTATACATGTCTTTATATGGTAATGAGTCTTCAGAGAGAGAGAGAGAGAGAGAGAGAGAGAGAGAGAGAGAGAGAGAGAGAGAGAGAGAGAGAGAGAGAGAGAGAGAGAGAGAGAGAGAGAGAGAGAGAGAGAGAGAGAGAGAGAGAGAGAGAGAGAGAGAGAGGAGAGAGAGAGAGAGAGAGAGAGAGAGAGAGAGAGAGAGAGAGAGAGAGAGAGAGAGAGAGAGAGAGAGAGAGAGAGAGAACCCCCAATTTAACCCCTCACAGACATCCTTATTCTATAGATGTTACCTTATACATGTATTTATATGGTAATGAGTATGCTAATGATGGGACCATATAAGGTCATGCACTGTGTGGTGTGTGTGGGTGCTCTGCTCTGGCCAGGGGTGAAGGATGATGACAGATCAGATTTGATTTTATAATGTCATGGCCTGACCTTTTAGAGAGGGAGAGACGGAGAGAGAGAGAGCGAGAGAGAGGGAGGGAGGGAGGGAGAGAGAGAGAGACGGAGAGGGAGAGGGAGAGGGAGTTTGTCTTTAGTTATGTTATATTTAGTTATATGTTATAATTAGTTATATTTATTAGTTATATTTAGTTATATGTTACAGTGGGGGAAAAAAGTATTTAGTCAGCCACCAATTGTGCAAGTTCTCCCACTTAAAAAGATGAGAGAGGCCTGTAATTTTCATCATAGGTACACGTCAACTATGACAGACAAAATGAGAAAAAAAAATCCAGATTTTTTTTTGAATGTATTTGCAAATTATGGTGGAAAATAAGTATTTGGTCACCTACAAACAAGCAAGATTTCTGGCTCTCACAGACCTGTAACTTCTTCTTTAAGAGGCTCCTCTGTCCTCCACTCGTTACCTGTATTAATGGCACCTGTTTGAACTTGTTATCAGTATAAAAGACACCTGTCCACAACCTCAAACAGTCACACTCCAAACTCCACTATGGCCAAGACCAAAGAGCTGTCAGGACACCAGAAACAAAATTGTAGACCTACTATGAAGCATGGGGGTGGAAACATCATGCTTTGGGGCTGTTTTTCTGCAAAGGGACCAGGACGACTGATCCGTGTAAAGGAAAGAATGAATGGGGCCATGTATCGTGAGATTTTGAGTGAAAACCTCTTTCCATCAGCAAGGGCATTGAAGATGAAACGTGGCTGGGTCTTTCAGCATGACAATGATCCCAAACACACCGCCCGGGCAACGAAGGAGTGGCTTCGTAAGAAGCATTTCAAGGTCCTGGAGTGGCCTAGCCAGTCTCCAGATCTCAACCCCATAGAAAATCTTTGGAGGGAGTTGAAAGTCCGTGTTGCCCAGCGACAGCCCCAAAACATCACTGCTCTAGAGGAGATCTGCATGGAGGAATGGGCCAAAATACCAGCAACAGTGTGTGAAAACCTTGTGAAGACTTACAGAAAACGTTTGACCTGTGTCATTGCCAACAAAGGGTATATAACAAAGTATTGAGAAACTTTTGTTATTGACCAAATACTTATTTTCCACCATAATTTGCAAATAAATTCATTAAAAATCCTACAATGTGATTTTCTGGATTTTTGTTTCTCATTTTGTCTGTCATAGTTGACGTGTACCTATGATGAAAATTACAGGCCTCTCTCATCTTTTTAAGTGGGAGAACTTGCACAATTGGTGGCTGACTAAATACTTTTTTTCCCCACTGTATATTTAGTTCTATGATATATTTAGTTATGTTATATTTAGTTATATGTTATATTTAGTTATGTTATATGCTATATTTAGTTATATTTAGTTATATGTTATATTTAGTTATATTTAGTTATATGTTATATTTAGTTATATGTTATATTTAGTTATGTTATATTTAGTTATATGATATATTTAGTTATATGTTATACAGTGAGGGAAAAAAGTATTTGATCCCCTGCTTATTTTGTATGTTTGCCCACTGACAAAGAGATGATCATTCTATAATTTTAATGGTAGGTGTATTTGAACAGTGAGAGACAGAATAACAACAAACAAATCCAGAGAAACGCATGTCAAAATGTTATAAATTGATTTGCATTTTAATGAGGGAAATAAGTATTTGACCCCCTCTCAATCAGAAAGATTTCTGGCTCCCAGGTGTCTTTTATGCAGGTAACAAGCTGAGATTAGGAGCACACTCTTTAAAGAGTGAAGAGAGGGAGTGAAGAGAAAGAGAGATGGAGAGAGAGACAGAGAGAGATGGAGAGAGAGAGGGAGGGAGACAGCGAGAGATGGAGAGAGAGAGGGAGGGAGACAGGGAGAGATGGAGAGAGAGAGGGAGGGAGACAGCGAGAGATGGAGAGAGAGAGGGAGGGAGACAGGGAGAGATGGAGAGAGAGAGGGAGGGAGACAGCGAGAGATGGAGAGAGAGAGGGAGGAGAGACAGGGAGAGATGGAGAGAGAGAGGGAGGGAGACAGGGAGAGATGGAGAGAGAGGGAGGGAGAGATGGAGAGAGAGAGGGAGGGAGACAGCGAGAGATGGAGAGAGAGAGAGAGAGACAGATAGAGAGAGGGAGGGAGACAGCGAGAGATGGAGAGAGAGAGAGAGAGAGACAGATAGAGAGAGGGAGGGAGACAGCGAGAGATGGAGAGAGAGAGGGAGGGAGACAGCGAGAGATGGAGAGAGATGGAGAGAGAGAGACAGATAGAGAGAGGGAGGGAGACAGCGAGAGATGGAGAGAGAGAGAGAGAGACAGATAGAGAGAGGGAGGGAGACAGCGAGAGATGGAGAGAGAGAGAGAGAGAGACAGATAGAGAGAGGGAGGGAGACAGCGAGAGATGGAGAGAGAGAGGGAGGGAGACAGCGAGAGATGGAGAGAGTGAGAGAGAGACCGAGAGATGGAGACAGAGAGAGAGAGACAGAGAGAGAGAGACAGAGAGAGACGGAGGGTTTGCACTAGAGAGGATGTTTCCTCTGTGTTTCCGTGGTGATAGTGAGTGATAGGGTTATGATGGTTACGGTGCTCCCAGCATCCATCACTTGACCCTGCCTCTCCCTGTGTGTGTGTGTCATTCATTGATATGCCAGGTGCATTACAAATAGTTTGTAGTTTAGGAGTGTGCTGGTTGTGTCTTGGTTGTGTCTTGGTTGTGTGGAAGTTGTGTTGTGTCGGTTATGGGTTGGCTATGGGTTGGCTGTGGATTGGTTGTGTGGTAGTTGTTTGGTTGTGGGTTGGTTGTGTGTTGGTTGTGTGGTAGTTGTGTTGTGGTTGTGTCGGTTATGTGTTGGCTATGGGTTGGCTGTGGATTGGTTGTGTGGTAGTTGTGTGGTTGTTATGTGTTGGTTGTGGGTTGGTTGTGTGTTGGTTGTGTGGTAGTTGTGTGGTAGTTGAGTTGTGGTTGTGTCGGTTATGTGTTGGCTATGGGTTGTCTGTGG
>CM062510.1:16786554-16819054 GCA_031479575.1 Coregonus ussuriensis | reverse complement strand
TCTATGTTCCTTAACTCCTGTCTCTAGCTGGTTTATATTCTACTCTCTAGCTGGTTTCTATGTTCCTTAACTCCTGTCTCCAGCTGGTTTATATTCTACTCTCTAGCTGGTTTCTATGTTCCTTAACTCCTGTCTCTAGCTGGTTTATATTCTACTCTCTAGCTGGTTTCTATGTTCCTTAACTCCTGTCTCCAGCTGGTTTATATTCTACTCTCTAGCTGGTTTCTATGTTCCTTAACTCCTGTCTCTAGCTGGTTTATATTCTACTCTCTAGCTGGTTTCTATGTTCCTTAACTCCTGTCTCTAGCTGGTTTATATTCTACTCTCTAGCTGGTTTCTATGTTCCTTAACTCCTGTCTCTAGCTGGTTTATATTCTACTCTCTAGCTGGTTTCTATGTTCCTTAACTCCTGTCTCTAGCTGGTTTATATTCTACTCTCTAGCTGGTTTCTATGTTCCTTAACTCCTGTCTCTAGCTGGTTTATATTCTACTCTCTAGCTGGTTTCTATGTTCCTTAACTCCTGTCTCCAGCTGGTTTATATTCTACTCTCTAGCTGGTTTCTATGTTCCTTAACTCCTGTCTCTAGCTGGTTTATATTCTACTCTCTAGCTGGTTTCTATGTTCCTTAACTCCTGTCTCTAGCTGGTTTATATTCTACTCTCTAGCTGGTTTCTATGTTCCTTAACTCCTGTCTCTAGCTGGTTTATATTCTACTCTCTAGCTGGTTTCTATGTTCCTTAACTCCTGTCTCTAGCTGGTTTATATTCTACTCTCTAGCTGGTTTCTATGTTCCTTAACTCCTGTCTCTAGCTGGTTTATATTCTACTCTCTAGCTGGTTTCTATGTTCCTTAACTCCTGTCTCTAGCTGGTTTATATTCTACTCTCTAGCTGGTTTCTATGTTCCTTAACTCCTGTCTCTAGCTGGTTTATATTCTACTCTCTAGCTGGTTTCTATGTTCCTTAACTCCTGTCTCTAGCTGGTTTATATTCTACTCTCTAGCTGGTTTCTATGTTCCTTAACTCCTGTCTCTAGCTGGTTTATATTCTACTCTCTAGCTGGTTTCTATGTTCCTTAACTCCTGTCTCTAGCTGGTTTATATTCTACTCTCTAGCTGGTTTCTATGTTCCTTAACTCCTGTCTCTAGCTGGTTTATATTCTACTCTCTAGCTGGTTTCTATGTTCCTTAACTCCTGTCTCTAGCTGGTTTATATTCTACTCTCTAGCTGGTTTCTATGTTCCTTAACTCCTGTCTCTAGCTGGTTTATATTCTACTCTCTAGCTGGTTTCTATGTCCCTTAACTCCTGTCTCTAGCTGGTTTATATTCTACTCTCTAGCTGGTTTCTATGTTCCTTAACTCCTGTCTCTAGCTGGTTTATATTCTACTCTCTAGCTGGTTTCTATGTTCCTTAACTCCTGTCTCTAGCTGGTTTATATTCTACTCTCTAGCTGGTTTCTATGTTCCTTAACTCCTGTCTCTAGCTGGTTTATATTCTACTCTCTAGCTGGTTTCTATGTTCCTTAACTCCTGTCTCTAGCTGGTTTATATTCTACTCTCTAGCTGGTTTCGATGTTCCTTAACCTCCTGTCTCTAGCTGGTTTATATTCTACTCTCTAGCTGGTTTCTATGTTCCTTAACTCCTGTCTCTAGCTGGTTTATATTCTACTCTCTAGCTGGTTTCTATGTTCCTTAACTCCTGTCTCTAGCTGGTTTATATTCTACTCTCTAGCTGGTTTCTATGTTCCTTAACTCCTGTCTCTAGCTGGTTTATATTCTACTCTCTAGCTGGTTTCGATGTTCCTTAACCTCCTGTCTCTAGCTGGTTTATATTCTACTCTCTAGCTGGTTTCTATGTTCCTTAACTCCTGTCTCTAGCTGGTTTATATTCTACTCTCTAGCTGGTTTCTATGTCCCTTAACCTCCTGTCTCCAGCTGGTTTATATTCTACTCTCTAGCTGGTTTCTATTTTCCTTAACCTCCTGTCTCTACGTGGTTTGAGCGTGTCTCAATGCTGGCTATTCTTCTGAACTGTGTGACGTTGGGAATGTTCCAGCCCTGTGACGACGTTCACTGTCTCCACAACCGCTGCTCCTTCCTACAGGTGAGTTGACTTGCTCCTTACGTCCCAATGTCCCTCACCTGTTTATTTGGACAGTGAAGCTAACATTTTTGTTTGGGTACATTTGGCTCTATACTCCAGCGTTTTTGGATTTGAGATCCAGGGTTTCATACGAGACAGTACAGAATGTCACCTTTCAATTTTTTAATTCATATCCTTTTTTTACTGTTTAGAAATGAAAGCGCCTTATTTATCTAGTGCCCCCCTTTGAAAATGTCAGATGTATTTGGACAAATTCACTTAGTGTATTAAAGTAGTCAAAAGTGTAATATTTGATCCTATATTTGTAGCACGCAATGACTACATCAAGCTTGTGACGCTACAAAATGACTACATCAAGCTTGTGACGCTACAAAATGACTACATCAAGCTTGTGACTCTACAAAGTCGTTGGATGCGTTTGCGGTTTGTTCTGGTTGTGTCGTGGTTATGTTATGCAGAAATGAAGAGATACATTCTAAATTGTAGCCTTACTGTCCAAATACATAAGGAGGGGAGTGTATTTTATTGGTTTGATTGAACAGATATAAATATATGGAGGAGAGAGATGCATGGCAGAAGGACGTTAGATATAAATAAATGAATGGAGACAGAAGGACGTTAGATATAAATGAATGGAGACAGAAGGACGTTAGATATAAATAAATGGAGGAGACAGAAGGACGTTAGATATAAATAAATGGAGGCAGAAGGACGTTAGATATAAATACATGGAGACAGAAGGACGTTAGATATAAATAAATAGAGGAGACAGAAGGACGTTAGATATAAATAAATGGAGACAGAAGGACGTTAGATATAAATAAATGGAGACAGAAGGACGTTAGATATAAATAAATGGAGGAGACAGAAGGACGTTAGATATAAATAAATGGAGGAGACAGAAGGACGTTAGATATAAATAAATGGAGACAGAAGGACGTTAGATATAAATAAATGGAGGAGACAGAAGGACGTTAGATATAAATAAATGGAGACAGAAGGACGTTAGATATAAATAAATGGAGGAGACAGAAGGACGTTAGATATAAATAAATGGAGGAGACAGAAGGACGTTAGATATAAATAAATGGAGACAGAAGGACGTTAGATATAAATAAATGGAGGAGACAGAAGGACGTTAGATATAAATAAATGGAGGAGGCAGAAGGACGTTAGATATAAATAAATGGAGGAGACAGAAGGACGTTAGATATAAATAAATGGAGGAGGCAGAAGGACGTTAGATATAAATAAATGGAGGAGACAGAAGGACGTTAGATATAAATAAATGGAGGAGACAGAAGGACGTTAGATATAAATAAATGGAGGAGACAGAAGGACGTTAGATATAAATAAATGGAGGAGACAGAAGGACGTTAGATATAAATAAATGGAGGCAGAAGGACGTTAGATATAAATAAATGGAGACAGAAGGACGTTAGATATAAATAAATGGAGACAGAAGGACGTTAGATATAAATAAATGGAGACAGAAGGACGTTAGATATAAATAAATGGAGACAGAAGGACGTTAGATATAAATAAATGGAGGAGACAGAAGGACGTTAGATATAAATAAATGGAGGAGACAGAAGGACGTTAGATATAAATAAATGGAGGAGACAGAAGGACGTTAGATATAAATAAATGGAGACAGAAGGACGTTAGATATAAATAAATGGAGACAGAAGGACGTTAGATATAAATAAATGGAGGAGACAGAAGGACGTTAGATATAAATAAATGGAGACAGAAGGACGTTAGATATAAATAAATGGAGGAGACAGAAGGACGTTAGATATAAATAAATGGAGGAGACAGAAGGACGTTAGATATAAATAAATGGAGGAGACAGAAGGACGTTAGATATAAATAAATGGAGACAGAAGGACGTTAGATATAAATAAATGGAGGAGACAGAAGGACGTTAGATATAAATAAATGGAGACAGAAGGACGTTAGATATAAATAAATGGAGGAGACAGAAGGACGTTAGATATAAATAAATGGAGGAGACAGAAGGACGTTAGATATAAATAAATGGAGGAGACAGAAGGACGTTAGATATAAATAAATGGAGGAGACAGAAGGACGTTAGATATAAATAAATGGAGGAGGCAGAAGGACGTTAGATATAAATAAATGGAGACAGAAGGACGTTAGATATAAATAAATGGAGGAGACAGAAGGACGTTAGATATAAATAAATGGAGACAGAAGGACGTTAGATATAAATAAATGGAGACAGAAGGACGTTAGATATAAATAAATGGAGGAGACAGAAGGACGTTAGATATAAATAAATGGAGACAGAAGGACGTTAGATATAAATAAATGGAGGAGACAGAAGGACGTTAGATATAAATAAATGGAGGAGACAGAAGGACGTTAGATATAAATAAATGGAGACAGAAGGACGTTAGATATAAATAAATGGAGGAGACAGAAGGACGTTAGATATAAATAAATGGAGGAGACAGAAGGACGTTAGATATAAATAAATGGAGGAGGCAGAAGGACGTTAGATATAAATAAATGGAGACAGAAGGACGTTAGATATAAATAAATGGAGACAGAAGGACGTTAGATATAAATAAATGGAGACAGAAGGACGTTAGATATAAATAAATGGAGGAGTCAGAAGGACGTTAGATATAAATAAATGGAGGAGACAGAAGGACGTTAGATATAAATAAATGGAGACAGAAGGACGTTAGATATAAATAAATGGAGGAGACAGAAGGACGTTAGATATAAATAAATGGAGGAGACAGAAGGACGTTAGATATAAATAAATGGAGGAGGCAGAAGGACGTTAGATATAAATAAATGGAGACAGAAGGACGTTAGATATAAATAAATGGAGGAGACAGAAGGACGTTAGATATAAATAAATGGAGGAGACAGAAGGACGTTAGATATAAATAAATGGAGGAGACAGAAGGACGTTAGATATAAATAAATGGAGGAGACAGAAGGACGTTAGATATAAATAAATGGAGGAGACAGAAGGACGTTAGATATAAATACAATATGTTTAACAGCACCACTGGATCAGTTGAAGGGTAACCACCTCAAGATGTTTAACAGCACCACTGGATCAGTTGAAGGGTTACCACCTCAACATGTTTAACAGCACCACTGGATCAGTTGAAGAGTTACCACCTCAAGATGTTTAACAGCACCACTGGATCAGTTGAAGGTTTACCACCTCAAGATGTTTAACAGCACTACTGGATCAGTTGAAGGGTTACCACCTCAAGATGTTTAACAGCACCACTGGATCAGTTGAAGGGTTACCACCTCAAGATGTTTAACAGTACCACTGATCAGTTGATGGGTTACCACCTCAAGATGTTTAACAGCACCACTGGATCAGTTGAAGGGTAACCACCTCAAGATGTTTAACAGCACCACTGATCAGTTGAAGGGTTACCACCTCAAGATGTTTAACAGCACCACTGGATCAGTTGAAGGGTTACCACCTCAAGATGTTTAACAGCACCACTGATCAGTTGAAGGGTTACCACCTCAAGATGTTTAACAGCACCACTGGATCAGTTGAAGGGTTACCACCTCAAGATGTTTAACAGCACCACTGGATCAGTTGAAGGGTTACCACCTCAAGATGTTTAACAGCACCACTGGATCAGTTGAAGGGTTACCACCTCAACATGTTTATCAGCACCACTGATCCGTTGAAGGGTTACCACCTCAAGATGTTTAACAGCACCACTGGATCAGTTGAAGGGTTACCACCTCAAGATGTTTAACAGCACCACTGGATCAGTTGAAGGGTTACCACCTCAAGATGTTTAACAGCACCACTGGATCAGTTGAAGGGTTACCACCTCAAGATGTTTAACAGCACCACTGGATCAGTTGAAGGGTTACCACCTCAACATGTTTATCAGCACCACTGATCCGTTGAAGGGTTACCACCTCAAGATGTTTAACAGCACCACTGGATCAGTTGAAGGGTTACCACCTCAAGATGTTTAACAGCACCACTGGATCAGTTGAAGGGTTACCACCTCAAGATGTTTAACAGCACCACTGGATCAGTTGAAGGGTTACCACCTCAAGATGTTTAACAGCACCACTGGATCCGTTGAAGGGTTACCACCTCAAGATGTTTAACAGCACCACTGGATCAGTTGAAGGGTTACCACCTCAAGATGTTTAACAGCACCACTGGATCAGTTGAAGGGTTACCACCTCAAGATGTTTAACAGCACCACTGGATCAGTTGAAGGGTTACCACCTCAAGATGTTTAACAGCACCACTGGATCAGTTGAAGAGTAACCACCTCAAGATGTTTAACAGCACCACTGGATCAGTTGAAGGGTTACCACCTCAAGATGTTTAACAGCACCACTGGATCAGTTGAAGAGTTACCACCTCAAGATGTTTAACAGCACTACTGGATCAGTTGAAGGGTTACCACCTCAAGATGTTTAACAGCACCACTGGATCAGTTGAAGGGTTACCACCTCAAGATGTTTAACAGCACCACTGGATCAGTTGAAGGGTTACCACCTCAAGATGTTTAACAGCACCACTGGATCAGTTGAAGGGTTACCACCTCAAGATGTTTAACAGCACCACTGATCAGTTGAAGGGTTACCACCTCAAGATGTTTAACAGCACCACTGGATCAGTTGAAGGGTTACCACCTCAAGATGTTTAACAGCACCACTGGATCAGTTGAAGGGTTACCACCTCAAGATGTTTAACAGCACCACTGGATCAGTTGAAGGGTTACCACCTCAAGATGTTTAACAGCACCACTGGATCAGTTGAAGGGTTACAACCTCAAGATGTTTAACAGCACCACTGGATCAGTTGAAGAGTTACCACCTCAAGATGTAGGGTAGAAGATTTGTTGGTTTTGTGGGAAAACAGCAGCGCCAGTTCCAGCGGTGGGATTAAGGGGTCGGAGGTCAGAGACAGAATTATCCCAGAATGCACTCCTCTGGGGTTAAAACATCTCTCTGCTATAAACATCACTATAAATATAAATAACATTAAATAAACAACCAGCTTTTTCTGTGTGATAGCCAACTACAGGACTCAATGCCTTCCTCTGTGTGTGTCTCTCTGTGTGATAGCCAACTACAGGACTCAATGCCTTCCTCTGTGTGATAGCCAACTACAGGACTCAATGCCTTCCTCTGTGTGTGTCTCTGTGTGATAGCCAACTACAGGACTCAATGCCTTCCTCTGTGTGTGTCTCTGTGTGATAGCCAACTACAGGACTCAATGCCTTCCTCTGTGTGTGTGTCTCTGTGTGTGATAGCCAACTACAGGACTCAATGCCTTCCTCTGTGTGTGTCTCTCTGTGTGATAGCCAACTACAGGACTCAATGCCTTCCTCTGTGTGTGTCTCTCTGTGTGATAGCCAACTACAGGACTCAATGCCTTCCTCTGTGTGTGTCTCTCTGTGTGATAGCCAACTACAGGACTCAATGCCTTCCTCTGTGTGTGTCTGTGTGATAGCCAACTACAGGACTCAATGCCTTCCTCTGTGTGTGTCTCTCTGTGTGATAGCCAACTACAGGACTCAATGCCTTCCTCTGTGTGTGTCTCTCTGTGTGATAGCCAACTACAGGACTCAATGCCTTCCTCTGTGTGTGTCTCTCTGTGTGATAGCCAACTACAGGACTCAATGCCTTCCTCTGTGTGTGTCTCTGTGTGTGATAGCCAACTACAGGACTCAATGCCTTCCTCTGTGTGTGTCTCTCTGTGTGATAGCCAACTACAGGACTCAATGCCTTCCTCTGTGTGTGTCTCTGTGTGATAGCCAACTACAGGACTCAATGCCTTCCTCTGTGTGTGTCTCTGTGTGATAGCCAACTACAGGACTCAATGCCTTCCTCTGTGTGTGTCTCTGTGTGATAGCCAACTACAGGACTCAATGCCTTCCTCTGTGTGTGTCTCTCTGTGTGATAGCCAACTACAGGACTCAATGCCTTCCTCTGTGTGTGTCTCTCTGTGTGATAGCCAACTACAGGACTCAATGCCTTCCTCTGTGTGATAGCCAACTACAGGACTCAATGCCTTCCTCTGTGTGTGTCTCTGTGTGATAGCCAACTACAGGACTCAATGCCTTCCTCTGTGTGTGTCTCTGTGTGATAGCCAACTACAGGACTCAATGCCTTCCTCTGTGTGTGTCTCTGTGTGTGATAGCCAACTACAGGACTCAATGCCTTCCTCTGTGTGTGTCTCTGTGTGTGATAGCCAACTACAGGACTCAATGCCTTCCTCTGTGTGTGTCTCTGTGTGATAGCCAACTACAGGACTCAATGCCTTCCTCTGTGTGTGTCTCTGTGTGATAGCCAACTACAGGACTCAATGCCTTCCTCTGTGTGTGTCTCTGTGTGATAGCCAACTACAGGACTCAATGCCTTCCTCTGTGTGTGTCTCTGTGTGTGATAGCCAACTACAGGACTCAATGCCTTCCTCTGTGTGTGTCTCTGTGTGATAGCCAACTACAGGACTCAATGCCTTCCTCTGTGTGTGTCTCTGTGTGATAGCCAACTACAGGACTCAATGCCTTCCTCTGTGTGTGTCTCTGTGTGATAGCAACTACAGGACTCAATGCCTTCCTCTGTGTGTGTCTCTCTGTGTGATAGCCAACTACAGGACTCAATGCCTTCCTCTGTGTGTGTCTCTGTGTGATAGCCAAACTACAGGACTCAATGCCTTCCTCTGTGTGTGTCTCTGTGTGTGATAGCCAACTACAGGACTCAATGCCTTCCTCTGTGTGTGTGCTCTGTGTGATAGCCAACTACAGACTCAATGCATTCTCTGTGTGATAGCCAACTACAGGACTCAATGCCTTCCTCTGTGTGTGTCTCTCCTGTGTGATAGCCAACTACAGGACTCAATGCCTTCCTCTGTGTGTGTCTCTCTGTGTGATAGCCAACTACAGGACTCAATGCCTTCCTCTGTGTGTGTCTCTGTGTGATAGCCAAACTACAGGACTCAATGCCTTCCTCTGTGTGTGTCTCTTGTGTGATAGCCAACTACAGACTCAATGCCTTCCTCTGTGTGTGTCTCTGTGTGATAGCCAACTACAGGACTCAATGCCTTCCTCTGTGTGTGTCTCTCTGTGTGATAGCCAACTACAGGACTCAATGCCTTCCTCTGTGTGTGTCTCTGTGTGATAGCCAACTACAGGACTCAATGCCTTCCTCTGTGTGTGTCTCTGTGTGATAGCCAACTACAGGACTCAATGCCTTCCTCTGTGTGTGTCTCTCTGTGTGATAGCCAACTACAGGACTCAATGCCTTCCTCTGTGTGTGTCTCTGTGTGATAGCCAACTACAGGACTCAATGCCTTCCTCTGTGTGTGTCTCTGTGTGATAGCCAACTACAGGACTCAATGCCTTCCTCTGTGTGTGTCTCTGTGTGATAGCCAACTACAGGACTCAATGCCTTCCTCTGTGTGTGTCTCTGTGTGATAGCCAACTACAGGACTCAATGCCTTCCTCTGTGTGTGTCTCTCTGTGTGATAGCCAACTACAGGACTCAATGCCTTCCTCTGTGTGTGTCTCTCTGTGTGATAGCCAACTACAGGACTCAATGCCTTCCTCTGTGTGTGTCTCTGTGTGATAGCCAACTACAGGACTCAATGCCTTCCTCTGTGTGTGTCCTCTGTGTGATAGCCAACTACAGGACTCAATGCCTTCCTCTGTGTGTGTCTCTGTGTGATAGCCAACTACAGGACTCAATGCCTTCCTCTGTGTGTCTCTGTGTGATAGCCAACTACAGGACTCAATGCCTTCCTCTGTGTGTGTCTCTCTGTGTGATAGCCAACTACAGGACTCAATGCCTTCCTCTGTGTGTGTCTCTCTGTGTGATAGCCAACTACAGGACTCAATGCCTTCCTCTGTGTGTGTCTCTCTGTGTGATAGCCAACTACAGGACTCAATGCCTTCCTCTGTGTGTGTCTCTCTGTGTGATAGCCAACTACAGGACTCAATGCCTTCCTCTGTGTGTGTCTCTGTGTGATAGCCAACTACAGGACTCAATGCCTTCCTCTGTGTGTGTCTCTGTGTGTGATAGCCAACTACAGGACTCAATGCCTTCCTCTGTGTGTGTCTCTGTGTGATAGCCAACTACAGGACTCAATGCCTTCCTCTGTGTGTGGTCTCTGTGTGATAGCCAACTACAGGACTCAATGCCTTCCTCTGTGTGATAGCCAACTACAGGACTCAATGCCTTCCTCTGTGTGTGTGTCTCTGTGTGATAGCCAACTACAGGACTCAATGCCTTCCTCTGTGTGTGTGTCTCTGTGGTGATAGCCAACTACAGGACTCAATGCCTTCCTCTGTGCTGTGTCTCTGTGTGATAGCCAACTACAGGACTCAATGCCTTCCTCTGTGTGTGTCTCTCTGTGTGATAGCCAACTACAGGACTCAATGCCTTCCTCTGTGTGTGTCTCTGTGTGTGATAGCCAACTACAGGACTCAATGCCTTCCTCTGTGTGTGTCTCTCTGTGTGATAGCCAACTACGAGGACTCAATGCCTTCCTCTGTGTGTGTCTCTGTGTGATAGCCAACTACAGGACTCAATGCCTTCCTCTGTGTGTGTGTCTCTGTGTGATAGCCAACTACAGGACTCAATGCCTTCCTCTGTGTGTGTCTCTGTGTGATAGCCAACTACAGGACTCAATGCCTTCCTCTGTGTGTGTCTCTGTGTGTGATAGCCAACTACAGGACTCAATGCCTTCCTCTGTGTGTGTCTCTGTGTGATAGCCAACTACAGGACTCAATGCCTTCCTCTGTGTGTGTCTCTGTGTGATAGCCAACTACAGGACTCAATGCCTTCCTCTGTGTGTGTGCTCTCTGTGTGATAGCCAACTACAGGACTCAATGCCTTCCTCTGTGTGTGTCTCTGTGTGATAGCCAACTACAGGACTCAATGCCTTCCTCTGTGTGTGTCTCTGTGTGATAGCCAACTACAGGACTCAATGCCTTCCTCTGTGTGTGTCTCTGTGTGTGATAGCCAACTACAGGACTCAATGCCTTCCTCTGTGTGTGTCTCTCTGTGTGATAGCCAACTACAGGACTCAATGCCTTCCTCTGTGTGTGTCTCTGTGTGTGATAGCCAACTATAGGACTCAATGTTTCCTTCCTCTGTGTGTTTGTGGTCTCTGTGTGATAGCCAACTTATTTAGGACTCAATGCCTTCTTGTGTGTGTCTCTGTGTGATAGCCAAACTACAGGACCCAATGCCTTCCTCTGTGTGTGTCTCTGTGTGTTGGTTAGCCAACTACAGGAACTCAATGCCTTCCTCTGTGTGTGTGTCTCTGTGTGATAGCCAACTACAGGATCCTCAATGCCTTCCTCTGTGTGATAGCCATCTACAGGACTCAATGCCTTCCTCTGTGTGTGTCTCTCTGTGTGATAGCCAACTCCCCCTAAAGGATCTCAATGCCTTCCTCTGTGTGTGTCTCTCTGTGTGATAGCCAACTACAGGATTCAATGCCTTCTCTGTGTGTGTCTCTCTGTGTGATAGGCCAACTAAGGATCTCAATGCCTTCCTCTGTGTGTGTGTCTCTCTGTGTGATAAGCCAACTACAGGGACTCATTGCCTTCCTCTGTGTGTGTGTCTCTGTGTGATAGCCAACTAAGGATCAATGCCTTCCTCTGGTGTGTGTCTCTTGTGTGATAGCCAACTACAGGACTCAATGCCTTCCTCTGTGTGTGTCTCTGTGTGATAGCCAACTACAGGACTCAATGCCTTTCCCTCTGTGTGTGTCCTCTGTGTGTGATAGCCCAACTACAGGACTCAATGCCTTCCTCTGTGTGTGTCTCTCTGTGTGATAGCCAACTACAGGATCAATGCCTTCCTCTGTGTGTGTCTCTCTGTGTGATAGCCAACTACAGGACTCAATGCCTTCACTGTGTGTGTGTGACTCTGAACCTAACTACAGGACTCAATGCCTTCCTCTGTGTGTGTCTCTCGTGTGTGAATAGCCAAGCTACAGGACATCAATGCCTTCCTCTGGTGTGTGTTCTCTGTGTGATAGCCAACTACAGGACTCAATGCCTTCCTGGGTCTCTCTGTGTGATAGCCAACTGCAGGACTCAATGCCTTCCTCTGTGTGTGTCTCTCTGTGTGATAGCCAACTACAGGACTCAATGCCTTCCTCTGTGTGTGTCTCTGTGTGATAGCCCAACTACAGGACTCAATGCCTTCCTCTGTGTGTGTCTCTTGTGTGATAGCCAACTACAGGACTCAATGCCTTCTCTGTGTGTCTCTCTGTGTGATAGCCAACTACAGACTCAATGCCTTCCTCTGTGTGTGTCTCTGTGTGATAGCCAACTACAGGACTCAATGCCTTCCTCTGTGTGTGTCTCTGTGTGATAGCCAACTAACAGGACTCAATGCCTTCCCTCTGTGTGTGTCTCTGTGTGTGATAGCCAACTACAGGGACTCAATGCCTTCCTCTGTGTGTGTCTCTGTTTGTGATAGCCAACTACAGGACTCAATGCCTTCTCTGTGTGTGTCTCTCTGTGTGATAGCCAACTACAGGACTCAATGCCTTCCTCTGTGTGTGTGTCTCTGTGTGATAGGCCAACTACAGGACTCAATGCCTTCCTCTGTGTGTGTCTCTCTGTGTGATAGCCAACTACAGGACTCAATGCCTTCCTCTGTGTGTGTCTCTGTGTGAATAGCAACTACAAGGATCAATGCCTTCCTCTGTGTGTTGTGTCTCTGTGTGTGATAGCCAAATACAGGACTCAATGCCTTCCTCTGTGTGTGTGTCTCTGTGTTGATAGCCAACTACAGGACTCAATGGGCCTTCTCTGTGTGTGTGTATTTGTCTCTGTGTGATAGCAAAACTACAGGACTCAATGCCTTCCTCCTGTGTGTGTGTCTCTGTGTGTGATAGCAACTTACAGGACTTCAATGCCTTCCTCTGTGTGTGTCTCTGTGTGATAGCAACTACAAAGGGACTCAATGCCTTCCTCTGTGTGTGTCTCTTGTTGTGATAGCCAACTACAGGAAACTCAATGCCTTCCTCTGTGTGTGTCTCTGTGTGTGATAGCCAACTACAGGACTCAATGCCTTCCTCTGTGTGTGTCTCTCTGTGTGATAGCAACTACAGGACTCAATGCCTTCCAATCTCAGTGTGTGTCTCTGTGGTTTGATAGCCAACTACAGGACTCAATGCCTTCCTCTGTGTGTGTCTCTGTGTTGATAGCCAACTACAGGACTCAATGCCTTCCTCTGTGTGGTGGTCTCTCTGTGTGATAGCCAACTACAGGACTCAATGCCTTCCTCTGTGTGTGTGTCTCTGTGTGTGATAGCCAACTACAGGACTCAATGCCTTCCTCTGTGTGTGTGTCTCTGTGTGATAGCCAACTACAGGACTCAATGCCTTCCTCTGTGTGTGTCCTCTGTGTGATAGCCAACTACAGGACTCAATGCCTTCCTCTGTGTGTGTCTTCTCTGTGTGTTAGCCAAACTACAGGACTCAATGCCTTCCTCTGTGTGTGTCTCTGTGTGTGATAGCCAACTACAGGACTCAATGCCCTTCCTCTGTGTGTGTCTGTGTCTCTGTGTGTGATAGCCAACTACAGGACTCAATGCCTTCCTCTGTGTGTGTCTCTCTGTGTGATAGCCAACTACAGGACTCAATGCCTTCCTCTGTGTGTGTCTCTGTGTGATAGCCAACTACAGGACTCAATGCCTTCCTCTGTGTGTGTCTCTGTGTGTGATAGCCAACTACAGGACTCAATGCCTTCCTCTGTGTGTGTGTCTCTGTGTGATAGCCAACTACAGGACTCAATGCCTTCCTCTGTGTGTGTCTCTGTGTGATAGCCAACTACAGGACTCAATGCCTTCCTCTGTGTGTCTCTCTGTGTGTGATAGCCAACTACAGGACTCAATGCCTTCCTCTGTGTGTGTCTCTGTGTGTGATAGCCAACTACAGGACTCAATGCCTTCCTCTGTGTGTGTCTCTGTGTGATAGCCAACTACAGGACTCAATTTCTTCCTCTGTGTGATAGCCAACTACAGGACTCAATGCCTTCCTCTGTGTGTGTCTGTGTGATAGCCAACTACAGGACTCAATGCCTTCCTCTGTGTGTGTGTCTCTGTGTGATAGCCAACTACAGGACTCAATGCCTTCCTCTGTGTGTGTCTGTGTGATAGCCAACTACAGGACTCAATGCCTTCCTCTGTGTGTGTGTTCTGTGTTATGTGATAGCCAACTACAGGGACTCAATGCCTTCCTCTGTGTGTGTTCTCTGTATTGTGATAGCCAACTACAGGACTCAATGCCTTCCTCTGTGTGTGTCTCTGTGTGATAGCCAACTAACAGGACTCAATGCCTTTTTCCTCTGTGTGATAGCCAACTACAGGACTCAATGCTTCCTCTGTGTGTGTCGGTCTGTGTGATGCCAACTACAGGATCAATGCCTTCCTCTGTGTGTTGTCCTCTTGTGGGGGTGAATAGCCAACTACAGGACTCAATGCCGTCCTCTGTGTGTGTCTCTCTGTGTGATAGCCAACTACAGGGACTCAATGCCTTCCTCTGTGTGTGTGTGTCTCTCTGTTTGTGATAGCCAACTACAGGATCAATGCCTTCCTCTGTGTTTGTGTCTCTCTGTGTGATAGCCAACTACAGGGACTCAATGCCTTCCTCTGACTGTGTGTCTGATGTGATAGCCAACTACAGGACTCAATGCCATCCTCTGTGTGTGTGTCTCTCTGTGTGATAGCCAACTACAGGACTCAATGCCTTCCTCTGTGTGTGTCTCTGTGTGATAGCCAACTACAGGACTCAATGCCTTCCTCTGTGTGATAGCCAACTACAGGACTCAATGCCTTCCTCTGTGTGTGTCTCTGTGTGATAGCCAACTACAGGACTCCATGCCTTCCTCTGTGTGTGTCTCTGTGATAGCCAACTACAGGACTCAATGCCTTCCTCTGTGTGTGTCTCTAGCCAACTACAGGACTCAATGCCTTCCTCTGTGTGTGTCTGTGTGATAGCCAACTACAGGACTCAATGCCTTCCTCTGTGTGTGTCTCTAGCCAACTACAGGACTCAATGCCTTCCTCTGTGTGTGTCTGTGTGATAGCCAACTACAGGACTCAATGCCTTCCTCTGTGTGTGTCTGTGTGATAGCCAACTACAGGACTCAATGCCTTCCTCTGTGTGTGTCTCTGTGTGTGATAGCCAACTACAGGACTCAATGCCTTCCTCTGTGTGTGTCTCTGTGTGTGATAGCCAACTACAGGACTCAATGCCTTCCTCTCTGTGTGATAGCCAACTACAGGACTCAATGCCTTCCTCTCTGTGTGATAGCCAACTACAGGACTCAATGCCTTCCTCTGTGTGTGTCTCTGTGTGTGATAGCCAACTACAGGACTCAATGCCTTCCTCTCTGTGTGATAGCCAACTACAGGACTCAATGCCTTCCTCTCTGTGTGATAGCCAACTACAGGACTCAATGCCTTCCTCTGTGTGTGTCTGTGTGATAGCCAACTACAGGACTCAATGCCTTCCTCTGTGTGTGTCTCTGTGTGTGATAGCCAACTACAGGACTCAATGCCTTCCTCTGTGTGTGATAGCCAACTACAGGACTCAATGCCTTCCTCTGTGTGTGTGTCTCTGTGTGATAGCCAACTACAGGACTCAATGCCTTCCTCTGTGTGTGTCTCTGTGTGATAGCCAACTACAGGACTCAATGCCTTCCTCTGTGTGATAGCCAACTACAGGACTCAATGCCTTCCTCTGTGTGTGTGTCTCTGTGTGATAGCCAACTACAGGACTCAATGCCTTCCTCTGTGTGTGTGTCTCTGTGTGATAGCCAACTACAGGACTCAATGCCTTCCTCTGTGTGTGTCTCTAGCCAACTACAGGACTCAATGCCTTCCTCTGTGTGTGTCTCTCTGTGTGATAGCCAACTACAGGACTCAATGCCTTCCTCTGTGTGTGTCTCTGTGTGATAGCCAACTACAGGACTCAATGCCTTCCTCTGTGTGTGTCTCTCTGTGTGATAGCCAACTACAGGACTCAATGCCTTCCTCTGTGTGTGTGTCTCTGTGTGATAGCCAACTACAGGACTCAATGCCTTCCTCTGTGTGTGTCTCTGTGTGATAGCCAACTACAGGACTCAATGCCTTCCTCTGTGTGTGGTCTCTGTGTGATAGCCAACTACAGGACTCAATGCCTTCCTCTGTGTGTGTCTCTGTGTGTGATAGCCAACTACAGGACTCAATGCCTTCCTCTGTGTGTGTCTCTGTGTGATAGCCAACTACAGGACTCAATGCCTTCCTCTGTGTGTGTCTCTCGTGTGTGATAGCCCAACTACAGGACTCAATGCCTTCCTCTGTGGTGTGTCTCTGTGTGATAGCCAACTACAGGACTCAATGCCTTCCTCTGTGTGTGTCTCTGTGTGATAGCCAACTACAGGGACTCAATGCCTTCCTCTGTGTGATAGCCAACTACAGGACTCAATGCCTTCCTCTGTGTGGTGTCTCTGTGTGATAGCCAACTACAGGACTCAATGCCTCCTCTGTGTGTGTCTCTGTGTGATAGCCACTACAGGACTCAATGCCTTCCTCTGGCTGTGTGATAGCCAACTACAGGACTCAATGCCTTCCTCTGTGTGTGTGTCTCTGTGTGATAGCCAACTACAGGACTCAATGCCTTCCTCTGTGTGTGTCTCTCTGTGTGATAGCCAACTACAGGACTCAATGCCTTCCTCTGTGTGTGTCTCTGTGTGATAGCCAACTACAGGACTCAATGCCTTCCTCTGGTGTGTGTCTCTGTGTGATAGCCAACTACAGGACTCAATGCCTTCCTCTGTGTGTGTCTCTGTGTGATAGCCAACTACAGGACTCAATGCCTTCCTCTGTGTGTGTCTCTGTGTGATAGCCAACTACAGGACTCAATGCCTTCCTCTGTGTGTGTCTCTCTGTGTGGATAGCCAACTACAGGACTCAATGCCTTCCTCTGTGTGGTGGCTCTCTGTGTGATAGCCAACTACAGGACTCAATGCCTTCCTCTGTGTGTGTCTCTGTGTGATAGCCAACTACAGGACTCAATGCCTTCCTCTGTGTGTGTCTCTGTGTGATAGCCAACTACAGGACTCAATGCCTTCTCCTCTGTGTGATAGCCAACTACAGGGACTCATGCCTTCCTCTGTGGTGTCTCTCTGTGTGATAGCCAACTACAGGACTCAATTGCCTTCCTCGTTGTGTGTCCTCTGTGTGTGATAGCCAACTACAGGACTCAATGCCTTCCTCTGTGTGTGTCTCTCTGTGTGATAGCCAACTACAGGACTCAATGGCCTTCCTCTGTGTGTGTCTCTGTGTGATAGCCAACTACAGGACTCAATGCCTTCCTCTGTGTGGTGTCTCTCTGTGTGATAGCCAACTACAGGACTCAATGCCTTCCTCTGTGTGTGTCTCTGTGTGATAGCCAACTACAGGACTCAATGCCTTCCTCTGTGTGTGTCTCGTGGTGTGATAGCCAACTACAGGACTCAATGCCTTCCTCTGTGTGTGTCTCTGTGTGATAGCCAACTACAGGACTCAATGCCTTCCTCTGTGTGTGCTCTGTGTGATAGCCAACTACAGGACTCAATGCCTTCCTCTGTGTGTGTCTCTCTGTGTGATAGCCAACTACAGGACTCAATGCCTTCCTCTGTGTGTGTCTCTGTGTGATAGCCAACTACAGGACTCAATGCCTTCCTCTGTGTGTGTCTCTCTGTGTGATAGCCAACTACAGGACTCAATGCCTTCCTCTGTGTGTGTCTCTCTGTGTGATAGCCAACTACAGGACTCAATGCCTTCCTCTGTGTGTGTCTCTGTGTGATAGCCAACTACAGGACTCAATGCCTTCCTCTGTGTGTGTCTCTGTGTGATAGCCAACTACAGGACTCAATGCCTTCCTCTGTGTGTGTCTCTGTGGTGATAGCCAACTACAGGACTCAATGCCTTCCTCTGTGTGTGTCTCTGTGTGATAGCCCAACTACAGGACTCAATGCCTTCCTCTGTGTGTGTCTCTGTGTGATAGCCAACTACAGGACTCAATGCCTTCCTCTGTGTGTGTCTCTCTGTGTGATAGCCAACTACAGGACTCAATGCCTTCCTCTGTGTGTGTCTCTCTGTGTGATAGCCAACTTACAGGACTCAATGCCTTCCTCTGTGTGATAGCAACTGCAGGGACTCAATGCCTTCCTCTGTGTGATAGCCAACTACAGGACTCAATGCCCTTCCTCTGTGTGTGTCTGTGTGTGATAGCCAACTACAGGATCAATGCCTTCCTCTGTGTGTGTCTCTCTGTGATAGCCAACTACAGGACTCAATGCTTCCTCTGTGTGTGTCTCTCTGTGTGTGATAGCCAAACTACAGGACTCAATGCCTCTCTCTGTGTGTGTTTTCTCTCTGTGTGATAGCCAACTACAGGACTCAATGCCTTCCTCTGTGTGTGTCTCTCTGTGTGATAGCCAACTACAGGACTCAATGCCTTCCTCTGTGTGTGTCTCTCTGTTGTGATAGCCAACTACAGGGACTCAATGCCTTCCTCTGGTGTGTGTCTCTGTGTGATAGGCAACTACAGGACTCCAATGCCTTCCTCTGTGTGTGTCTCTGTGTGATAGCCAACTACAGGACTCAATGCCTTCCTCTGTGTGTGTCTCTCTTGTGTGATAGCCAACATACAGGGACTCAATTGCCTTCCTCTGTGTGTCTCTTTACGCCAACTACAGGACTCATGATGCCTTCCTCGTTCTCCTCTGTGTGATCAGCCAACTACAGGACTCAATGCCTTCCTCTGTGTGTGTCTCTCTGTGTGATAGCCAACTACAGGACTCCAATGCCTTCCTCTGTGTGTGCTCTCTGTGTGATAGCCAACTACAGGACTCAATGCCTTCCTCTGTGGGTGTGTCTTCTGTGTGATTAGCCAACTACAGGACTCAATGCATTCCTCTGTGTGTGTCTCTGTGTGATAGCCACTACAGGACTCAATGCCTTCCTCTGTGTGTGTCTCTGCTGTGTGATAGGCCAACCTACAAGGACTCGAATTTTTTTGGCCCCTTCCTCTGTGTGTGTCTGTGTGTGATAGCCAACTACAGGACTCAAATGCCATCCTCTGAGTGTGTGTCTCAGTGTGATAGCCAACTACAGGGACTCAATGCCGTTCCCTCGTGTGTGGTGTCTCTGTGTGATAGCCAATACAGGACTCAATGCCTTCTCTGTGTGTGTGTGTCTACTTTGTTGATAGCCAACTAAAGGGACTCAATGCCTTCCTCCTGTGTGTGTCTCTGTGTGATAGCCAACTACAAGGGACTCAATGCCTTCCCTCTGTGTGTGTCTCTCTGTGTGATAGCCAACTACAGGACTCAATGCCTTCCTCTTGTGTGTGTCTCTCTGTGTGATAGCCAACTACAGGACTCAATGCCTTCCTCTGTGTGTGTCTCTGTGTGTGATAGCCAACTACAGGACTCAATGCCTTCCTCAGTGTGTGTGTCTCTGTGTGATAGCCAACTACAGGACTCAATGCCTTCCTCTGTGTGGTGTCTCTCTGTGTGATAGCCAACTACAGGACTCAATGCCTTCCTCTGGGTGTGGTCTCTGTGTGATAGCCAACTACAGGACTCAATGCCTTCCTCTGTGTGTGTCTCTCTGTGTGATAGCCAACTACAGGACTCAATGCCTTCCTCTGTGTGGTGTCTCTGGTGTGATAGCCAACTACAGGACTCAATGGCCTTCCTCTGTGTGTGTCTCTGTGTGATAGCCAACTACAGGACTCAATGCCTTCCTCTGTGTGTGTCTCTCTGTGTGATAGCCAACTACAGGACTCAATGCCTTCCTCTGTGTGTGTCTCTCTGTGTGATAGCCAACTACAGGACTCAATGCCTTCCTCTGTGTGTGTTCTCTGTGTGTGATAGCCAACTACAGGACTCAATGCCTTCCTCTGTGTGTGTCTCTGTGTGATAGCAACTACAGGACTCAATGCCTTCCTCTGTGTGTGTCTCTGTGTGTGATAGCCAACTACAGGACTCAATGCCTTGCCTTCCTGTGTGTGTGTCTCTGTGTGATAGCCAACTACAGGACTCAATGCCTTTCCTCTGTGTGTGTCTCTGTTGTGATAGCCAACTACAGGACTCAATGCCTTCCTCTGTGTGTCTCTCTGTGTGTGATAGCCAACTACAGGACTCAAATGCCTTCCTCTGTGTGTGTCTCTGTGTGTGATAGCCAATACAGGACTCAATGCCTTCCTCTGTGTGTGTCTCTCTGTGTGATAGCCAACTACAGGACTCAATGCCTTCCTCTGTGTGATAGCCAATACAGGACTCAATGCCTTCCTCTCTGTGTGTGTCTGTGTGATAGCCATACTACAGGACGCTCAATGCCTTCCTCTGTGTGTGTGTCTCTGTGTGATAGCCAACTACAGGACTCAATGCCTTCCTCTTGTGTGTCTCTGTGTGTGATAGCCAACTACAGGACTCAATGCCTTCCTCTGTGTGTGTCTCTCTGTGTGATATCCAACTACAGGACTCAATGCCTTCCTCTGTGTGATAGCCAACTACAGGACTCAATGCCTTCCTCTGTGTGTGTCCCTCTGTGTGATAGCCAACTACAGGACTCAATGCCTTCCTGCTTGTGTGTCCTCTCTCTGTGATAGCCAACTACAGGACACAATGCCTTCCTCTGTGTGATAGCCAACTACAGGACTCAATGCCTTCCTCTGTGTGTGTCTGTGTGATAGCCAACTACAGGACTCAATGCCTTGCCTCCTCTGTGTGTGTGTCTCTCTGTGGTGATAGCCAACTACAGGACTATCAATGCCTTCCTCTGTGTGTGTCTCTCTGTGTGATAGCCAACTACAGGACTCAATGCCTTCCTCTGTGTGTGTCTCTCTCTGTGATAGCCAACTACAGGACTCAATGCCCCTTCCTCTGTGTGATAGCCAACTACAGGACTCAATGCCTTCCTCTGTGTGTGTCTCTGTGTGATAGCCAACTACAGGACTCAATGCCTTCCTCTGGGGTCTCTCTGTGTGATAGCCACTCAGACTCAATCTCCTCTGTGTGTGCTCTGGTGATAGCCAACTACAGGACTCAATGCCTTCCTCTGTGTGTGTCTCTCTGTGTGATAGCCAACTACAGGACTCAATGCCTTCCTCTGTGTGTGTCTCTGTGTGATAGCCAACTACAGGACTCAATGCCTTCCTCTGTGTGATAGCCAACTACAGGACTCAATGCCTTCCTCTGTGTGTCTCTCTGTGTGATAGCCAACTACAGGACTCAATGCCTTCCTCTGTGTGATAGCCAACTACAGGACTCAATGCCTTCCTCTGTGTGTGTCTCTGTGTGTGATAGCCAACTACAGGACTCAATGCCTTCCTCTGTGTGTGTCTCTCTGTGTGATATCCAACTACAGGACTCAATGCCTTCCTCTGTGTGATAGCCAACTACAGGACTCAATGCCTTCCTCTGTGTGTGTCTCTGTGTGATAGCCAACTACAGGACTCAATGCCTTCCTCTGTGTGTGTCTCTCTCTGTGATAGCCAACTACAGGACTCAATGCCTTCCTCTGTGTGATAGCCAACTACAGGACTCAATGCCTTCCTCTGTGTGTGTCTGTGTGATAGCCAACTACAGGACTCAATGCCTTCCTCTGTGTGTGTGCTCTCTGTGTGATAGCCAACTACAGGACTCAATGCCTTCCTCTGTGTGTGTCTCTCTGTGTGATAGCCAACTACAGGACTCAATGCCTTCCTCTGTGTGTGTCTCTCTCTGTGATAGCCAACTACAGGACTCAATGCCTTCCTCTGTGTGTGTCTCTGTGTGATAGCCAACTACAGGACTCAATGCCTTCCTCTGTGTGTGTCTCTGTGTGTGATAGCCAACTACAGGACTCAAATGCCTTCCTCTGTGTGTGTCTCTGTGTGATAGCCAACTACAGGACTCAATGCCTTCCTCTGTGTGTGTCTCTGTGTGATAGCCAACTACAGGACTCAATGCCTTCCTCTGTGTGTGTGTCTCTGTGTGATAGCCCAACTACAGGACTCAATGCCTTCCTCTGTGTGTGTCTCTGTGTGTGATAGCCAACTACAGGACTCAATGCCTTCCTCTGTGTGTGTCTCTGTGTGATAGCCAACTACAGGACTCAATGCCTTCCTCTGTGTGTGTCTCTCTGTGTGTGATAGCCAACTACAGGACTCAATGCCTTCCTCTGTGTGTGTCTCTCTGTGTGATAGCCAACTACAGGACTCAATGCCTTCCTCTGTGTGATAGCCAACTACAGGACTCAATGCCTTCCTCTGTGTGTGTCTCTGTGTGATAGCCAACTACAGGAACTCAATGCCTTCCTCTGTGTGTGTCTCTGTGTGATAGCCAACTACAGGACTCAATGCCTTCCTCTGTGTGTGTCTCTCTGTGTGATAGCCAACTACAGGACTCAATGCCTTCCTCTGTGTGTGTCTCTCTGTGTGATAGCCAACTACAGGACTCAATGCCTTCCTCTGTGTGTGTGTCTCTGTGTGATAGCCAACTACAGGACTCAATGCCTTCCTCTGTGTGATAGCCAACTACAGGACTCAATGCCTTCCTCTGTGTGTGTGTCTCTGTGTGATAGCCAACTACAGGACTCAATGCCTTCCTCTGTGTGTGTCTCTGTGTGTGATAGCCAACTACAGGACTCAATGCCTTCCTCTGTGTGTGTCTCTGTGTGATAGCCAACTACAGGACTCAATGCCTTCCTCTGTGTGTGTGTCTCTGTGTGATAGCCAACTACAGGACTCAATGCCTTCCTCTGTGTGTGTCTCTGTGTGTGATAGCCAACTACAGGACTCAATGCCTTCCTCTGTGTGTGTCTCTGTGTGATAGCCAACTACAGGACTCAATGCCTTCCTCTGTGTGTGTCTCTCTGTGTGTGATAGCCAACTACAGGACTCAATGCCTTCCTCTGTGTGTGTCTCTCTGTGTGATAGCCAACTACAGGACTCAATGCCTTCCTCTGTGTGATAGCCAACTACAGGACTCAATGCCTTCCTCTGTGTGTGTCTCTGTGTGATAGCCAACTACAGGACTCAATGCCTTCCTCTGTGTGTGTCTCTGTGTGATAGCCAACTACAGGACTCAATGCCTTCCTCTGTGTGTGTCTCTCTGTGTGATAGCCAACTACAGGACTCAATGCCTTCCTCTGTGTGTGTCTCTCTGTGTGATAGCCAACTACAGGACTCAATGCCTTCCTCTGTGTGTGTGTCTCTGTGTGATAGCCAACTACAGGACTCAATGCCTTCCTCTGTGTGATAGCCAACTACAGGACTCAATGCCTTCCTCTGTGTGTGTGTCTCTGTGTGATAGCCAACTACAGGACTCAATGCCTTCCTCTGTGTGTGTCTCTGTGTGTGATAGCCAACTACAGGACTCAATGCCTTCCTCTGTGTGTGTCTCTGTGTGATAGCCAACTACAGGACTCAATGCCTTCCTCTGTGTGTGTCTCTGTGTGATAGCCAACTACAGGACTCAATGCCTTCCTCTGTGTGTGTGTCTCTGTGTGATAGCCAACTACAGGACTCAATGCCTTCCTCTGTGTGTGTCTCTGTGTGTGATAGCCAACTACAGGACTCAATGCCTTCCTCTGTGTGTGTCTCTGTGTGATAGCCAACTACAGGACTCAATGCCTTCCTCTGTGTGTGTCTCTCTGTGTGTGATAGCCAACTACAGGACTCAATGCCTTCCTCTGTGTGTGTCTCTCTGTGTGATAGCCAACTACAGGACTCAATGCCTTCCTCTGTGTGTGTGTCTCTGTGTGATAGCCAACTACAGGACTCAATGCCTTCCTCTGTGTGTGTCTCTGTGTGTGATAGCCAACTACAGGACTCAATGCCTTCCTCTGTGTGTGTCTCTGTGTGATAGCCAACTACAGGACTCAATGCCTTCCTCTGTGTGTGTCTCTCTGTGTGATAGCCAACTACAGGACTCAATGCCTTCCTCTGTGTGTGTCTCTCTGTGTGATAGCCAACTACAGGACTCAATGCCTTCCTCTGTGTGTGTCTCTGTGTGTGATCGCCAACTACAGGACTCAATGCCTTCCTCTGTGTGTGTCTCTCTGTGTGATAGCCAACTACAGGACTCAATGCCTTCCTCTGTGTGTGTCTCTGTGTGATAGCCAACTACAGGACTCAATGCCTTCCTCTGTGTGTGTCTCTGTGTGATAGCCAACTACAGGACTCAATGCCTTCCTCTGTGTGTGTCTCTGTGTGATAGCCAACTACAGGACTCAATGCCTTCCTCTGTGTGTGTGTCTCTGTGTGTGATAGCCAACTACAGGACTCAATGCCTTCCTCTGTGTGTGTGTCTCTGTGTGATAGCCAACTACAGGACTCAATGCCTTCCTCTGTGTGTGTCTCTCTGTGTGATAGCCAACTACAGGACTCAATGCCTTCCTCTGTGTGTGTCTCTCTGTGTGATAGCCAACTACAGGACTCAATGCCTTCCTCTGTTTTTTTTTTTTTTTTTTTATTTCACCTTTATTTAACCAGGTAAACCAGTTGAGAACAAGTTCTCATTTACAACTGCGACCTGGCCAAGATAAAGCATAGCAGTGCGATAAAAACAACAACACAGAGTTACATAAGGGGTAAAACAAAACAAAAATAAATAAAAAAAAAATACAACAGAAATACAATTAATATACAGTGTGCAAATTTAGCAAGTTATGGAGGTAAGGCAATAAAATAGGCTATAGTGCAAAATAATTACAATTTAGTATTAACACTGGAATGATGTGCAAGAGATGATGTGCAAATAGAGATACTGGGGTACAGATGAGCAAAATAAATAACAATATAGGGATGAGGTAGTTGGGCGGGCTAATTTCAGATGGGCTGTGTACAGGTGCAGTGATCGGTAAGGTGCTCTGACAACTGATGCTTAAAGTTAGTGAGGGAGATAAGCGTCTCCAGCTTCAGAGATTTTTGCAATTTGTTCCAGTCATTGTGTGTGTCTCTCTGTGTGATAGCCAACTACAGGACGCAATGCCTTCCTCTGTGTGTGTCTCTGTGTGTGATAGCCAACTACAGGACTCAATGCCTTCCTCTGTGTGTGTGTCTCTGTGTGATAGCCAACTACAGGACTCAATGCCTTCCTCTGTGTGTGTCTCTCTGTGTGATAGCCAACTACAGGACTCAATGCCTTCCTCTGTGTGTGTCTCTGTGTGTGATAGCCAACTACAGGACTCAATGCCTTCCTCTGTGTGTGTCTCTGTGTGTGATAGCCAACTACAGGACTCAATGCCTTCCTCTGTGTGTGTCTCTCTGTGTGATAGCCAACTACAGGACTCAATGCCTTCCTCTGTGTGTGTCTCTGTGTGATAGCCAACTACAGGACTCAATGCCTTCCTCTGTGTGTGTCTCTGTGTGATAGCCAACTACAGGACTCAATGCCTTCCTCTGTGTGTGTCTCTCTGTGTGATAGCCAACTACAGGACTCAATGCCTTCCTCTGTGTGTGTCTCTGTGTGTGATAGCCAACTACAGGACTCAATGCCTTCCTCTGTGTGTGTCTCTGTGTGTGATAGCCAACTACAGGACTCAATGCCTTCCTCTGTGTGTGTCTCTCTGTGTGATAGCCAACTACAGGACTCAATGCCTTCCTCTGTGTGTGTCTCTGTGTGATAGCCAACTACAGGACTCAATGCCTTCCTCTGTGTGTGTCTCTGTGTGATAGCCAACTACAGGACTCAATGCCTTCCTCTGTGTGTGTCTCTGTGTGATAGCCAACTACAGGACTCAATGCCTTCCTCTGTGTGTGTGTCTCTGTGTGTGATAGCCAACTACAGGACTCAATGCCTTCCTCTGTGTGTGTGTCTCTGTGTGATAGCCAACTACAGGACTCAATGCCTTCCTCTGTGTGTGTCTCTCTGTGTGATAGCCAACTACAGGACTCAATGCCTTCCTCTGTGTGTGTCTCTCTGTGTGATAGCCAACTACAGGACTCAATGCCTTCCTCTGTGTGATAGCCAACTACAGGACTCAATGCCTTCCTCTGTGTGTGTCTCTGTGTGTGTGTGTGTCTCTCTGTGTGTGTCTCTCTGTGTGTGTGTGTCTCTGTGTGTGTGTGTGTGTGTCTGTGTGTGTGTGTGTGTGTGTGTGTGTGTCTCTGTGTGTGTGTGTGTGTGTGTGTGTGTCTGTGTGTGTGTGTGTGTTACTCTGTGTGTGTGTCTCTGTGTGTCTGTGTGTGTGTTTCTGTGTGTGTGTCTGTGTGTGTTAGGCTCTGGATGATGGTATCTTTGCGTTCTTTGCGGTGGAGATGCTGGTGAAGATGGTGGCTCTGGGTGTTCTAGGTAGGTGACATTTAAAATGGAATTTCAAAGTTAGAATAAAAAATTTGGAAAATGCGCCAAAGCCTCTCATTGTCCAACGGAGACGTTTCTATAGAAGTACAGACCTAAATGTCCTCTCATTGTCCAACGGATACGTTTCTATAGAAGTACAGACCTAAATGTCCTCTTATTGTCCAACGGATACGTTTCTATAGAAGTACAGACCTAAATGTCCTCTCATTGTCCAATGGAGACGTTTCTATAGAAGTACAGACCTAAATATCCTCTTATTGTCCAACGGAGACGTTTCTATAGAAGTACAGACCTAAATGTCCTCTTATTGTCCAACGGAGACGTTTCTATAGAAGTACAGACCTAAATGTCCTCTTATTGTCCAACGGAGACGTTTCTATAGAAGTACAGACCTAAATGTCCTCTCATTGTCCAACGGATACGTTTCTATAGAAGTACAGACCTAAATGTCCTCTTATTGTCCAACGGATACGTTTCTATAGAAGTACAGACCTAAATGTCCTCTCATTGTCCAACGGAGACGTTTCTATAGAAGTACAGACCTAAATGTCCTCTTATTGTCCAACGGAGACGTTTCTATAGAAGTACAGACCTAAATGTCCTCTTATTGTCCAACGGAGACGTTTCTATAGAAGTACAGACCTAAATGTCCTCTTATTGTCCAACGGAGACGTTTCTATAGAAGTACAGACCTAAATGTCCTCTTATTGTCCAACGGAGACGTTTCTATAGAAGTACAGACCTAAATGTCCTCTCATTGTCCAACGGAGACGTTTCTATAGAAGTACAGAACTAAATGTCCTCTCATTGTCCAACTGAGATGTTTCTATAGAAGTACAGACCTAAATGTCCTCTTATTGTCCAACGGAGATGTCTCTATAGAAGTACAGACCTAAATGTCCTCTTATTGTCCAACGGAGACGTTTCTATAGAAGTACAGACCTAAATGTCCTCTCATTGTCCAACGGAGACATTTCTATAGAAGTACAGACCTAAATGTCCTCTTATTGTCCAACAGAGATGTTTCTATAGAAGTACAGACCTAAATGTCCTCTTATTGTCCAACGGAGACGTTTCTATAGAAGTACAGACCTAATTGTCCTCTTATTGTCCAACGGAGACGTTTCTATAGAAGTACAGACCTAAATGTCCTCTTATTGTCCAACGGAGACGTTTCTATAGAAGTACAGACCTAAATGTCCTCTTATTGTCCAACGGAGACGTTTCTATAGAAGTACAGACCTAAATGTCCTCTTATTGTGGTGTCAGAGGAAGGCCCTCAAAATTGTCAAAGACTCCAGTCACCCTAGTCATAGACTGTTCTCTCTGCTACCGCACGGCAAGCGGTACCGGAGTGCCAAGTCTAGGTCCAAAAGACTTCTCAACAGCTTCTACCCCCAAGCCATAAGACTCCTGAACAGCTAATCATGGCTACCCGGACTATTTGCACTGCCCCCCCACCCCATACTTTTTACGCTGCTGCTACTCTGTTAAGTATTTATGCATAGTCACTTTAACTCTACCCACATGTACATATTACCTCAACTACCTCAACTAGCCGGTGCCCCCGCACATTGACTATGCAACGGTACCCCCCTGTATATATAGCCTCCCTACTGTCACTTTATTCTATTGTGTATATATAGCCTCCCTACTGTCACTTTATTTTTACTTCTGCTCTTTTTTTCTCAACACTTTTTTTGTTGTTGTTTTATTCTTACTTTTTTTGTTTAAAATAAATGCACTGTTGGTTAAGGGCTGTAAGTAAGCATTTCACTGTAATGTCTGCACCTGTTGTATTCGGCGCATGTGACCAATAAAATTTGATTTGATTTGATTTGATTTGATTGTCCAACGGAGACGTTTCTATAGAAGTACAGACCTAAATGTCCTCTCATTGTCCAACGGAGACGTTTCTATAGAAGTACAGACCTAAATATCCTCTTATTGTCCAACGGAGACGTTTCTATAGAAGTACAGACCTAAATGTCCTCTTATTGTCCAACGGAGACGTTTCTATAGAAGTACAGACCTAAATGTCCTCTTATTGTCCAACGGAGACGTTTCTATAGAAGTACAGACCTAAATGTCCTCTCATTGTCCAACGGATACGTTTCTATAGAAGTACAGACCTAAATGTCCTCTTATTGTCCAACGGATACGTTTCTATAGAAGTACAGACCTAAATGTCCTCTCATTGTCCAACGGAGACGTTTCTATAGAAGTACAGACCTAAATGTCCTCTTATTGTCCAACGGAGACGTTTCTATAGAAGTACAGACCTAAATGTCCTCTTATTGTCCAACGGAGACGTTTCTATAGAAGTACAGACCTAAATGTCCTCTTATTGTCCAACGGAGACGTTTCTATAGAAGTACAGACCTAAATGTCCTCTTATTGTCCAACGGAGACGTTTCTATAGAAGTACAGACCTAAATGTCCTCTCATTGTCCAACGGAGACGTTTCTATAGAAGTACAGACCTAAATGTCCTCTTATTGTCCAACGGAGACGTTTCTATAGAAGTACAGACCTAAATGTCCTCTCATTGTCCAACGGAGACGTTTCTATAGAAGTACAGACCTAAATGTCCTCTTATTGTCCAACAGAGATGTTTCTATAGAAGTACAGACCTAAATGTCCTCTTATTGTCCAACGGAGACGTTTCTATAGAAGTACAGACCTAATTGTCCTCTTATTGTCCAACGGAGACGTTTCTATAGAAGTACAGACCTAAATGTCCTCTTATTGTCCAACGGAGACGTTTCTATAGAAGTACAGACCTAAATGTCCTCTCATTGTCCAACGGATACGTTTCTATAGAAGTACAGACCTAAATGTCCTCTTATTGTCCAACGGATACGTTTCTATAGAAGTACAGACCTAAATGTCCTCTCATTGTCCAACGGAGACGTTTCTATAGAAGTACAGACCTAAATGTCCTCTTATTGTCCAACGGAGACGTTTCTATAGAAGTACAGACCTAAATGTCCTCTTATTGTCCAACGGAGACGTTTCTATAGAAGTACAGACCTAAATGTCCTCTTATTGTCCAACGGAGACGTTTCTATAGAAGTACAGACCTAAATGTCCTCTTATTGTCCAACGGAGACGTTTCTATAGAAGTACAGACCTAAATGTCCTCTCATTGTCCAACGGAGACGTTTCTATAGAAGTACAGACCTAAATGTCCTCTTATTGTCCAACGGAGACGTTTCTATAGAAGTACAGACCTAAATGTCCTTTCATTGTCCAACGGAGACGTTTCTATAGAAGTACAGACCTAAATGTCCTCTTATTGTCCAACAGAGATGTTTCTATAGAAGTACAGACCTAAATGTCCTCTTATTGTCCAACGGAGACGTTTCTATAGAAGTACAGACCTAATTGTCCTCTTATTGTCCAACGGAGACGTTTCTATAGAAGTACAGACCTAAATGTCCTCTTATTGTCCAACGGAGACGTTTCTATAGAAGTACAGACCTAAATGTCCTCTTATTGTCCAACGGAGACGTTTCTATAGAAGTACAGACCTAAATGTCCTCTCATTGTCCAACGGAGACGTTTCTATAGAAGTACAGACCTAAATGTCCTCTTATTGTCCAACGGAGACGTTTCTATAGAAGTACAGACCTAAATGTCCTCTCATTGTCCAACGGAGACGTTTCTATAGAAGTACAGACCTAAATGTCCTCTTATTGTCCAACAGAGATGTTTCTATAGAAGTACAGACCTAAATGTCCTCTTATTGTCCAACGGAGACGTTTCTATAGAAGTACAGACCTAATTGTCCTCTTATTGTCCAACGGAGACGTTTCTATAGAAGTACAGACCTAAATGTCCTCTTATTGTCCAACGGAGACGTTTCTATAGAAGTACAGACCTAAATGTCCTCTTATTGTCCAACGGAGACGTTTCTATAGAAGTACAGACCTAAATGTCCTCTTATTGTCCAACGGAGACGTTTCTATAGAAGTACAGACCTAAATGTCCTCTTATTGTCCAACGGAGACGTTTCTATAGAAGTACAGACCTAAATGTCCTCTTATTGTCCAACGGAGACGTTTCTATAGAAGTACAGACCTAAATGTCCTCTTATTGTCCAACGGAGACGTTTCTATAGAAGTACAGACCTAAATGTCCTCTTATTGTCCAACGGAGACGTTTCTATAGAAGTACAGACCTAAATGTCCTCTTATTGTCCAACGGAGACGTTTCTATAGAAGTACAGACCTAAATGTCCTCTCATTGTCCAACGGAGACGTTTCTATAGAAGTACAGACCTAAATGTCCTCTTATTGTCCAACGGAGACGTTTCTATAGAAGTACAGACCTAAATGTCCTCTCATTGTCCAACGGAGACGTTTCTATAGAAGTACAGACCTAAATGTCCTCTCATTCTTGTCCCTGCATGTATAGATGATGTAATGTATTGTAGATGATATCAGTGACATAGTGTACTATTATTATTTTAACATGATTTAAATCAATGTTTCTTCTTCCTGTAACGTTGTAGGTCAGAAGGGTTACCTTGGCGACACCTGGAACAGACTGGACTTCTTTATCGTTGTGGTCGGGTCAGTGTTGGACAGGACACAGACACACACTCAGACACACACTCAGACACACACACAGACACACACTCAGACACACACTCAGACACACACTCAGACACACACTCAGACACACACTCAGACACACACTCAGACACACACACACACTCAGACACACACTCAGACACACACACAGACACACACACAGACACACACTCAGACACACACTCAGACACACACACAGACACACACTCAGACACACACTCAGACACACACTCAGACACACACACAGACACACACACAGACACACACTCAGACACACACACAGACACACACACAGACACACACTGACACACACACAGACACACACTCAGACACACACACAGACACACACACAGACACACACTGACACACACACAGACACACACTCAGACACACACTCAGACACACACTCAGACACACATACACACAGACACACACTCAGACACACACACAGACACACACTCAGACACACACTCAGACACCCACATACACATACACACAGACACACACTCAGACACACACACAGACACACACTCAGACACACACTCAGACACCCACATACACATACACACACACAGACACACACACAGACACTCAGACACACACACACTCAGACACACACACACAGACACACACTCAGACACACACTCAGACACACACTCAGACACACACTCAGACACACACTCAGATACACACACTCAGACACACACACACACACACTCAGACACACACACACAGACACACACACAGACACACAGACACACACACACTCAGACACACACACACAGACACACACTCAGACACACACTCAGACACACACTCAGATACACACACTCAGACACACACACACACACACTCAGATACACACACTCAGACACACACTCAGACACACACTCAGACACACACACACACACACACTCAGACACACACTCAGACACACACTCAGACACACACACACACACACACTCAGACACACACTCAGACACACACTCAGACACACACACACACACACACACACACACACAGACACATACACACACACACACACTCAGACACACACTCAGATACACACACTCAGACACACACACACACACACTCAGATACACACACTCAGACACACACTCAGACACACACTCAGACACACACTCAGACACACACACACACACACACTCAGACACACACTCAGACACACACTCAGACACACACTCAGACACACACACACACACACACACACACACACACACTCAGACACACACACACACAGACAGACAGACACAGTCGTCACGCTGACATTAAACATGACACCACTTTGGTATACAGTACACAGACTTTGTGTGTGCCTGCTTGTGAATGTGGGAAGTGTGAGGATGTGTGTGTATGTAAAGTGTGTGTGTGTGTGTGTATGTAAGGTGTGTGTGTGTGTGTATGGGGTGTGTGTGTGTGTGTGTATGGGGTGGGTGTGTGT
>CM062510.1:16766554-16779054 GCA_031479575.1 Coregonus ussuriensis | reverse complement strand
AAATTCTAGGGACAATAAGGAGGCCTGCGTCTTGTGACCGTAGCGTACGTGTAGGTATGTACGGCAGGACCAAATCAGAGAGATAGGTAGGAGCAAGCCCATGTAATGCTTTATAGGTTAGCAGTAAAACCTTGAAATCAGCCCTAGCCTTAACAGGTTCTAGTCAGGATTCTAGCAGCCGTATTTAGTGCTTTATAGGTTAGCAGTACAACCTTGAAATCAGCCCTAGCCTTAACAGGTTCTAGTCAGGATTCTAGCAGCCGTATTTAGTGCTTTATAGGTTAGCAGTACAACCTTGAAATCAGCCCTAGCCTTAACAGGTTCTAGTCAGGATTCTAGCAGCCATATTTAGTGCTTTATAGGTTAGCAGTACAACCTTGAAATCAGCCCTAGCCTTAACAGGTTCTAGTCAGGATTCTAGCAGCCGTATTTAGTGCTTTATAGGTTAGCAGTACAACCTTGAAATCAGCCCTAGCCTTAACAGGTTCTAGTCAGGATTCTAGCAGCCGTATTTAGTGCTTTATAGGTTAGCAGTACAACCTTGAAATCAGCCCTAGCCTTAACAGGTTCTAGTCAGGATTCTAGCAGCCGTATTTAGTGCTTTATAGGTTAGCAGTACAACCTTGAAATCAGCCCTAGCCTTAACAGGTTCTAGTCAGGATTCTAGCAGCCGTATTTAGTGCAGGAGAGTAGATCAAATGTAACAATGTTACAAAAATGTAAATATTCTTGATATGTTCGTCAAAAGAGAGATCAGGGTCCAGAGTAACACTGAGGTCCTTCACAGTTTTATTTGAGACGACTGTACAACCATCGAGATTCATTGTCAGATCCGACAGCAGATCTCTTTGTTTCTTGGAACCTAGAACTAGCATCTCTGTTTTGTCCGAGTTTTAAAAGGTAAACATCCACTTCCTTATGTCTGAAACACAGGGTCGGCCATTTTGGGGCTTCACCATATTTCATTGAATTGTACAGCTGTGTGTCGTCCGCATAGCAGTGAAAGTTGACATTGGGTTTCCGAATGACATCACCAAGAGGTAAAATATATAGTGAAAACAATAGTGGTCCTAAAACGGAACCTTGAGGAACACCGAAACTTACCATTGAGACAAACTGATATCTTTCCGACAGATAAGATCTAAACCAGGAAAGAACTTGTCCGCGTGGACCAATTAAGGTTTCCAATCTCTCCAAAACAATATGGTGATGGATGTTGTCGAAAGCGGCACTAATCTCTAGGAACAAGAGGACAGATGCAGAGCCTTGGTCTGACGCCATTAAAAGGTCATTTACCATCTTCAAGAGTGCGGTCTCAGTGCTATGATGGGGTCTAAAACTAGACTGAAGCGTTTCGTATACTTTATTTGTCTTCAGGAAGGCAGTGATTTGCTGAGCAACAGCTCTTTCTAAAATGTTTGAGAGGACTGGGAGATTCGATACAGACCGATTTAGTATTTTTTTTTAAATGTTATCCAGGTCAAAGTTATTTTTTCTTCTCCTCAATCAGGTTGGAAAAGTAGGCTGATCGAGCAGCAGTGATGGCTCTTCGATATTGTACTTTCCTTCGCTCTGTACTTTCTTTCCAAGCCAGTCGGAAGACTTCCTTTGCTGGAGCGCCATTTCCTTCTCCAATTCTCTGGTATTTTTCTGTAGACCAGGGAGGTAGTTTCTTGTGACGTTTTTTTTTTTTTTTTAGTGGTGCGACTGCATCTAGGTCGACGATTGCTCCGAAAGCATTTAGGAGTGGCTCTCTGGACCTCTCCATGTGAATATTGAAGTCACCAAAAATGTGAATATTATCTGCCGCGACTACAAGGTCCGATAGGAATTCAGGGAACTCAGTGAGGGTATACGGCCCAGGAGGCCTGTAAACAGTAGCTAGAAAAAGGGATTGAGTAGGCTGCATAGATTTCATGTCTAGAAGCTCAAAAGATGAAAATGTAGTTAATGTATTTTTTTATGAATTGAAATTTGCTGTCGTAAATGTTAGCAACACCTCCCCCTTTGCGGGATGCGAGGGGGATATGGTCACTAGTGTAATCAGGAGGAGAGGCCTCATTCAACACAGTCAATTCATCAGGCTTGAGCCATGTTTCAGTCAGGCCAGTCACATCAAGATTATGATCAGTGATTAGTTCATTGACTGTGACTGCCTTGGAAGTGAGGGATCTAACATTAAGTAGCCCTACTTTGAGATGTGCGATATCACAATCTCTTTCAATAATGACTGGAATGGAGGAGGTCTTTATTCCAGTGATGTTGCTAAGGCAAACATCGCCATGTTTAGTTTTTGCCTGACCTAGATCGAGGCACAGACACGGTCTCAACGGGAATAGCTGAGCTGACTAAACTGACTGTGCTAGTGGCAGACTCCACTAAGCTGGCAGGCTGGCTAACAGCCTGCTGCCTGGCCTGCACCCTGTCTCATTGTGGAGCTAGAGGAGTTAGAGCCCTGTCTATGTTGGTAGATAAGATGAGAGCACCCCTCCAGCTAGGATGGAGTCCATCACTCCTCAGCAGGCCAGGCTTGGTCCTGTAGCACCCCTCCAGCTAGGATGGAGTCCATCACTCCTCAGCAGGCCAGGCTTGGTCCTGTAACACCCCTCCAGCTAGGATGGAGTCCATCACTCCTCAGCAGGCCAGGCTTGGTCCTGTAGCACCCCTCCAGCTAGGATGGAGTCCATCACTCCTCAGCAGGCCAGGCTTGGTCCTGTAGCACCCCTCCAGCTAGGATGGAGTCCATCACTCCTCAGAAGGCCAGGCTTGGTCCTGTAACACCCCTCCAGCTAGGATGGAGTCCATCACTCCTCAGCAGGCCAGGCTTGGTCCTGTAGCACCCCTCCAGCTAGGATGGAGTCCATCACTCCTCAGCAGGCCAGGCTTGGTCCTGTAGCACCCCTCCAGCTAGGATGGAGTCCGTCACTCCTCAGCAGGTCAGGCTTGGTCCTGTAGCACCCCTCCAGCTAGGATGGAGTCCGTCACTCCTCAGCAGGTCAGGCTTGGTCCTGTTTGTCGGTGAGTCCCAGAAAGAGGGCCAATTATCTACAAATTCTATCTAAATTCTATTACTGCTGTAGAGCTCATCACTCCTCCCCCTAACTGGGAGGGGCCAGAGACAATTGGTGCTGTAGAGCTCACCACTCCCCCTAACTGGGTGGGGCCAGAGACAATTACTGCTGTAGAGCTCATCACTCCTCCCCCTAACTGGGCGGGGCCATAGACAATTACTCAGACAGCACAATTTTCAGATGAACCTTTGTGTCGGAAGCCCTGCCCCCTGGTAAACAATGTATGATCGCTGGATGAATCTTTATAAGTCTAATATTGCGGGTTTGGAATCGCCAGTGACTAGGGTTTTCCATTAGTCAGAGCTGTGTTCTGGTAATGGAGTCGCCAATGACTAGGGTTTTCCATCTGGCAGAGCTGTGTTCTGGTAATGGAATCGCCAATGACCAGGGTTTTCAATCTGGCAGAGCTGTGTTCTGGTAATGGAATCGCCAATGACTAGGGTTTTCAATCTGGCAGAGCTGTGTTCTGGTAATGGAGTCGCCAATGACTAGGGTTTTCCAATAGTCAGAGCTGTGTTCTGGTAATGGAGTCGCCAATGACTAGGGTTTTCAATCTGGCAGAGCTGTGTTCTGGTAATGGAATCGCCAATGACTAGGGTTTTCAATCTGGCAGAGCTGTGTTCTGGTAATGGAGTCGCCAATGACTAGGGTTTTCAATCTGGCAGAGCTGTGCTCTGGTAATGGAGTCGCCAATGACTAGGGTTTTCCATTAGTCAGAGCTGTGTTCTGGTAATGGAGTCGCCAATGACTAGGGTTTTCCATTAGTCAGAGCTGTGTTCTGGTAATGGAGTCGCCAATGACTAGGGTTTTCAATCTGGCAGAGCTGTGTTCTGGTAATGGAGTCGCCAATGACTAGGGTTTTCCATTAGTCAGAGCTGTGTTCTGGTAATGGAGTCGCCAATGACTAGGGTTTTCAATCTGGCAGAGCTGTGTTCTGGTAATGGAGTCGCCAATGACTAGGGTTTTCCATTAGTCAGAGCTGTGTTCTGGTAATGGAGTCGCCAATGACTAGGGTTTTCCATCTGGCAGAGCTGTGTTCTGGTAATGGAGTTGCCAATGACTAGGGTTTTCCATTAGTCAGAGCTGTGTTCTGGTAATGGAGTCGACAATGACTAGGGTTTTCAATCTGGCAGAGCTGTGTTCTGGTAATGGAGTCGCCAATGACTAGGGTTTTCCATCTGGCAGAGCTGTGTTCTGGTAATGGAATCGCCAATGACTAGGGTTTTCAATCTGGCAGAGCTGTGTTCTGGTAATGGAGTCGCCAATGACTAGGGTTTTCAATCTGGCAGAGCTGTGTTCTGGTAATGGAGTCGCCAATGACTAGGGTTTTCCATTAGTCAGAGCTGTGTTCTGGTAATGGAGTTGCCAATGACTAGGGTTTTCCATTAGTCAGAGCTGTGTTCTGGTAATGGAGTCGCCAATGACTAGGGATTTCAATCTGGCAGAGCTGTGTTCTGGTAATGGAGTCGCCAATGACTATGGTTTTCCATTAGTCAGAGCTGTGTTCTGGTAATGGAGTCGCCAATGACTAGGGTTTTCCATCTGGCAGAGCTGTGTTCTGGTAATGGAGTCGCCAATGACTAGGGTTTTCCATTAGTCAGAGCTGTGTTCTGGTAATGGAATCGCCAGTGACTAGGGTTTTCCATTAGTCAGAGCTGTGTTCTGGTAATGGAGTCGCCAATGACTAGGGTTTTCCATTAGTCAGAGCTGTGTTCTGGTAATGGAGTCGCCAATGACTAGGGTTTTCCATTAGTCAGAGCTGTGTTCTGGTAATGGAATCGCCAGTGACTAGGGTTTTCCATTAGTCAGAGCTGTGTTCTGGTAATGGAGTCGCCAGTGACTAGGGTTTTCCATTAGTCAGAGCTGTGTTCTGGTAATGGAGTCGCCAGTGACTAGGGTTTTCAATCTGGCAGAGCTGTGTTCTGGTAATGGAGTCGCCAATGACTAGGGTTTTCCATTAGTCAGAGCTGTGTTCTGGTAATGGAGTCGCCAATGACTAGGGTTTTCCATTAGTCAGAGCTGTGTTCTGGTAATGGAGTCGCCAATGACTAGGGTTTTCAATCTGGCAGAGCTGTGTTCTGGTAATGGAATCGCCAATGACTAGGGTTTTCAATCTGGCAGAGCTGTGTTCTGGTAATGGAGTCGCCAATGACTAGGGTTTTCCATTAGTCAGAGCTGTGTTCTGGTAATGGAGTCGCCAATGACTAGGGTTTTCAATCTGGCAGAGCTGTGTTCTGGTAATGGAATTGCCAATGACTAGGGTTTTCAATCTGGCAGAGCTGTGTTCTGGTAATGGAGTCGCCAATGACTAGGGTTTTCCATTAGTCAGAGAGGTGTTCTGGTAATGGAGTCGCCAATGACTAGGGTTTTCCATTAGTCAGAGCTGTGTTCTGGTAATGGAGTCGCCAATGACTAGGGTTTTCAATCTGGCAGAGCTGTGTTCTGGTAATGGAGTCGCCAATGACTAGGGTTTTCCATTAGTCAGAGCTGTGTTCTGGTAATGGAGTCGCCAATGACTAGGGTTTTCAATCTGGCAGAGCTGTGTTCTGGTAATGGAGTCGCCAATGACTAGGGTTTTCCATTAGTCAGAGCTGTGTTCTGGTAATGGAGTCGCCAATGACTAGGGTTTTCCATTAGTCAGAGCTGTGTTCTGGTAATGGAGTCGCCAATGACTAGGGTTTTCAATCTGGCAGAGCTGTGTTCTGGTAATGGAGTCGCCAATGACTATGGTTTTCCATTAGTCAGAGCTGTGTTCTGGTAATGGAGTCGCCAATGACTAGGGTTTTCAATCTGGCAGAGCTGTGTTCTGGTAATGGAGTCGCCAATGACTAGGGTTTTCCATCTGGCAGAGCTGTGTTCTGGTAATGGAGTCGCCAATGACTAGGGTTTTCAATCTGGCAGAGCTGTGTTCTGGTAATGGAGTCGCCAATGACTAGGGTTTTCAATCTGGCAGAGCTGTGTTCTGGTAATGGAGTCGCCAATGACTAGGGTTTTCCATTAGTCAGAGCTGTGTTCTGGTAATGGAGTTGCCAATGACTAGGGTTTTCCATCTGGCAGAGCTGTGTTCTGGTAATGGAGTCGCCAATGACTAGGGTTTTCCATTAGTCAGAGCTGTGTTCTGGTAATGGAATCGCCAGTGACTAGGGTTTTCCATTAGTCAGAGCTGTGTTCTGGTAATGGAGTCGCCAATGACTAGGGTTTAGCATTAGTCAGAGCTGTGTTCTGGTAATGGAGTCGCCAGTGACTAGGGTTTTCCATTAGTCAGAGCTGTGTTCTGGTAATGGAATCGCCAGTGACTAGGGTTTTCCATTAGTCAGAGCTGTGTTCTGGTAATGGAGTCGCCAGTGACTAGGGTTTTCCATTAGTCAGAGCTGTGTTCTGGTAATGGAGTCGCCAGTGACTAGGGTTTTCAATCTGGCAGAGCTGTGTTCTGGTAATGGAGTCGCCAATGACTAGGGTTTTCAATCTGGCAGAGCTGTGTTCTGGTAATGGAGTCGCCAATGACTAGGGTTTTCCATTAGTCAGAGCTGTGTTCTGGTAATGGAGTCGCCAATGACTAGGGTTTTCCATTAGTCAGAGCTGTGTTCTGGTAATGGAGTCGCCAATGACTAGGGTTTTCCATTAGTCAGAGCTGTGTTCTGGTAATGGAATCGCCAGTGACTAGGGTTTTCAATCTGGCAGAGCTGTGTTCTGGTAATGGAGTCGCCAATGACTAGGGTTTTCCATTAGTCAGAGCTGTGTTCTGGTAATGGAGTCGCCAATGACTAGGGTTTTCCATCTGGCAGAGCTGTGTTCTGGTAATGGAATCGCCAATGACTAGGGTTTTCAATCTGGCAGAGCTGTGTTCTGGTAATGGAGTCGCCAATGACTAGGGTTTTCCATTAGTCAGAGCTGTGTTCTGGTAATGGAGTCGCCAATGACTAGGGTTTTCCATTAGTCAGAGCTGTGTTCTGGTAATGGAGTCGCCAATGACTAGGGTTTTCAATCTGGCAGAGCTGTGTTCTGGTAATGGAGTCGCCAATGACTAGGGTTTTCCATTAGTCAGAGCTGTGTTCTGGTAATGGAGTCGCCAATGACTAGGGTTTTCAATCTGGCAGAGCTGTGTTCTGGTAATGGAGTCGCCAATGACTAGGGTTTTCCATTAGTCAGAGCTGTGTTCTGGTAATGGAGTCGCCAATGACTAGGGTTTTCCATCTGGCAGAGCTGTGTTCTGGTAATGGAGTTGCCAATGACTAGGGTTTTCCATTAGTCAGAGCTGTGTTCTGGTAATGGAGTCGCCAATGACTAGGGTTTTCAATCTGGCAGAGCTGTGTTCTGGTAATGGAGTCGCCAATGACTAGGGTTTTCCATCTGGCAGAGCTGTGTTCTGGTAATGGAATCGCCAATGACTAGGGTTTTCAATCTGGCAGAGATGTGTTCTGGTAATGGAGTCGCCAATGACTAGGGTTTTCCATTAGTCAGAGCTGTGTTCTGGTAATGGAGTTGCCAATGACTAGGGTTTTCCATTAGTCAGAGCTGTGTTCTGGTAATGGAGTCGCCAATGACTAGGGTTTTCAATCTGGCAGAGCTGTGTTCTGGTAATGGAGTCGCCAATGACTAGGGTTTTCCATTAGTCAGAGCTGTGTTCTGGTAATGGAGTCGCCAATGACTAGGGTTTTCCATCTGGCAGAGCTGTGTTCTGGTAATGGAGTCGCCAATGACTAGGGTTTTCCATTAGTCAGAGCTGTGTTCTGGTAATGGAATCGCCAGTGACTAGGGTTTTCCATTAGTCAGAGCTGTGTTCTGGTAATGGAGTTGCCAATGACTAGGGTTTTCCATTAGTCAGAGCTGTGTTCTGGTAATGGAGTCGCCAGTGACTAGGGTTTTCCATTAGTCAGAGCTGTGTTCTGGTAATGGAATCGCCAGTGACTAGGGTTTTCCATTAGTCAGAGCTGTGTTCTGGTAATGGAGTCGCCAGTGACTAGGGTTTTCCATTAGTCAGAGCTGTGTTCTGGTAATGGAGTCGCCAGTGACTAGGGTTTTCAATCTGGCAGAGCTGTGTTCTGGTAATGGAGTCGCCAATGACTAGGGTTTTCAATCTGGCAGAGCTGTGTTCTGGTAATGGAGTCGCCAATGACTAGGGTTTTCCATTAGTCAGAGCTGTGTTCTGGTAATGGAGTCGCCAATGACTAGGGTTTTCCATTAGTCAGAGCTGTGTTCTGGTAATGGAGTCGCCAATGACTAGGGTTTTCCATTAGTCAGAGCTGTGTTCTGGTAATGGAATCGCCAGTGACTAGGGTTTTCCATTAGTCAGAGCTGTGTTCTGGTAATGGAGTCGCCAATGACTAGGGTTTTCCATTAGTCAGAGCTGTGTTCTGGTAATGGAATCGCCAGTGACTAGGGTTTTCAATCTGGCAGAGCTGTGTTCTGGTAATGGAGTCGCCAATGACTAGGGTTTTCCATTAGTCAGAGCTGTGTTCTGGTAATGGAGTCGCCAATGACTAGGGTTTTCCATCTGGCAGAGCTGTGTTCTGGTAATGGAATCGCCAATGACTAGGGTTTTCCATTGGTCAGAGCTGTGTTCTGGTAATGGAATCGCCAATGACTAGGGTTTTCCATTAGTCAGAGCTGTGTTCTGGTAATGGAGTTGCCAATGACTAGGGTTTTCCATTAGTCAGAGCTGTGTTCTGGTAATGGAGTCTCCAATGACTAGGGTTTTCCATTAGTCAGAGCTGTGTTCTGGTAATGGAGTCGCCAATGACTAGGGTTTTCCATTAGTCAGAGCTGTGTTCTGGTAATGGAGTCGCCAATGAATAGGGTTTTCCATCTGGCAGAGCTGTGTTCTGGTAATGGAGTCGCCAATGACTAGGGTTTTCCATTAGTCAGAGCTGTGTTCTGGTAATGGAGTCGCCAATGACTAGGGTTTTCAATCTGGCAGAGCTGTGTTCTGGTAATGGAATCGCCAATGACTAGGGTTTTCCATCTGGCAGAGCTGTGTTCTGGTAATGGAGTCGCCAATGACTAGGGTTTTCCATTAGTCAGAGCTGTGTTCTGGTAATGGAGTCGCCAATGACTAGGGTTTTCCATCTGGCAGAGCTGTGTTCTGGTAATGGAGTTGCCAATGACTAGGGTTTTCCATTAATCAGAGCTGTGTTCTGGTAATGGAGTCGCCAATGACTAGGGTTTTCCATCTGGCAGAGCTGTGTTCTGGTAATGGAGTCGCCAATGACTAGGGTTTTCCATTAGTCAGAGCTGTGTTCTGGTAATGGAGTCGCCAATGACTAGGGTTTTCCATTAGTCAGAGCTGTGTTCTGGTAATGGAATCGCCAGTGACTAGGGTTTTCCATTAGTCAGAGCTGTGTTCTGGTAATGGAGTCGCCAGTGACTAGGGTTTTCCATCTGGCAGAGCTGTGTTCTGGTAATGGAGTCGCCAATGACTAGGGTTTTCCATTAGTCAGAGCTGTGTTCTGGTAATGGAGTCGCCAATGAATAGGGTTTTCCATTAGTCAGAGCTGTGTTCTGGTAATGGAGTTGCCAATGACTAGGGTTTTCCATTAGTCAGAGCTGTGTTCTGGTAATGGAGTCGCCAATGACTAGGGTTTTCCATTAGTCAGAGCTGTGTTCTGGTAATGGAGTCGCCAGTGACTAGGGTTTTCCATTAGTCAGAGCTGTGTTCTGGTAATGGAGTTGCCAATGACTAGGGTTTTCCATTAGTCAGAGCTGTGTTCTGGTAATGGAGTCGCCAATGACTAGGGTTTTCCATCTGGCAGAGCTGTGTTCTGGTAATGGAGTTGCCAATGACTAGGGTTTTCCATTAGTCAGAGCTGTGTTCTGGTAATGGAGTTGCCAATGACTAGGGTTTTCCATTAGTCAGAGCTGTGTTCTGGTAATGGAGTCGCCAGTGACTAGGGTTTTCCATTACATTTACATTTTACATTTTAGTCATTTAGCAGACGCTCTTAACCAGAGCGACTTACAGGAGCAATTAGGGTTAAGTGCCTTGCTCAAGGGCACATTAACGTCATTTAGCAGACGCTCTTAGCCAGAGCGACTCACAAATTGGTGCGTTCACCCTAAAGCCAGTGGGATAACCACTTTACAATTGGGGGGGGGGGGGGGGGGGGGGGGTTAGAAGGAATACTTTATCCTATCCCAGGTATTCCTTAAAGAGGTGGGGTTTCAAATGTCTCCGGAAGGTGGTGAGTGACTCCGCTGTCCTGGCGTTGTGAGGGAGCTTGTTCCACCATTGGGGTGCCAGAGCAGCGAACAGTTTTGACTGGGCTGAGCGGGAGCTATGCTTCCGCAGAGGAAGGGGAGCCAGCAGGCCAGAGGTGGATGAACGCAATGTCCTCGTTTGGGTGTAGGGACTGATCAGAGCCTGAAGGTACAGAGGTGCCGTTCCCCTCACTGCTCCATAGGCAAGCACCATGGTCTTGTAGCGGATGCGAGCTTCAACTGGAAGCCAGTGGAGTGTGCGGAGGAGGGGGGTGACGTGAGAGAACTTGGGAAGGTTGAACACCAGACGGGCTGCGGCATTCTGGATGAGTTGTAGGGGTTTAATGGCACAGGCAGGGAGCCCAGCCAACAGCGAGTTGCAGTAGTCCAGACGGGAGATGACAAGTGCCTGGACCAGGACCTGCGCCGCTTCCTGTGTAAGGCAGGGTCGCACTCTCCGAATGTTGTAGAGCATGAACCTGCAGGAGCGGGTCACCGCCTTGATGTTGGCGGAGAACGACAGGGTGTTGTCCAGGGTCACGCCTAGGCTCTTCGCACTCTGGGAGGAGGACACAGCGGAGTTGTCAACCGTGATGGCGAGATCATGGAACGGGCAGTCCTTCCATTAGTCAGAGCTGTGTTCTGGTAATGGAATCGCCAATGACTAGGGTTTTCCATCTGGCAGAGCTGTGTTCTGGTAATGGAGTCGCCAATGACTAGGGTTTTCCATTAGTCAGAGCTGTGTTCTGGTAATGGAGTCGCCAGTGACTAGGGTTTTCAATCTGGCAGAGCTGTGTTCTGGTAATGGAGTCGCCAATGACTAGGGTTTTCCATTAGTCAGAGCTGTGTTCTGGTAATGGAATCGCCAGTGACTAGGGTTTTCAATCTGGCAGAGCTGTGTTCTGGTAATGGAGTTGCCAATGACTAGGGTTTTCCATTAGTCAGAGCTGTGTTCTGGTAATGGAGTCGCCAATGACTAGGGTTTTCCATCTGGCAGAGCTGTGTTCTGGTAATGGAATCGCCAATGACTAGGGTTTTCCATTAGTCAGAGCTGTGTTCTGGTAATGGAGTCGCCAATGACTAGGGTTTTCCATTAGTCAGAGCTGTGTTCTGGTAATGGAGTCGCCAATGACTAGGGTTTTCCATTAGTCAGAGCTGTGTTCTGGTAATGGAGTCGCCAGTGACTAGGGTTTTCAATCTGGCAGAGCTGTGTTCTGGTAATGGAGTCGCCAATGACTAGGGTTTTCCATTAGTCAGAGCTGTGTTCTGGTAATGGAATCGCCAGTGACTAGGGTTTTCAATCTGGCAGAGCTGTGTTCTGGTAATGGAGTTGCCAATGACTAGGGTTTTCCATTAGTCAGAGCTGTGTTCTGGTAATGGAGTTGCCAATGACTAGGGTTTTCCATTAGTCAGAGCTGTGTTCTGGTAATGGAGTTGCCAATGACTAGGGTTTTCCATTAGTCAGAGCTGTGTTCTGGTAATGGAGTCGCCAATGACTAGGGTTTTCCATCTGGCAGAGCTGTGTTCTGGTAATGGAATCGCCAATGACTAGGGTTTTCCATTAGTCAGAGCTGTGTTCTGGTAATGGAGTCGCCAATGACTAGGGTTTTCCATTAGTCAGAGCTGTGTTCTGGTAATGGAGTCGCCAATGACTAGGGTTTTCCATTAGTCAGAGCTGTGTTCTGGTAATGGAATCGCCAATGACTAGGGTTTTCCATTAGTCAGAGCTGTGTTCTGGTAATGGAGTTGCCAGTGACTAGGGTTTTCCATTAGTCAGAGCTGTGTTCTGGTAATGGAGTCGCCAGTGACTAGGGTTTTCCATTAGTCAGAGCTGTGTTCTATTAGATCGGTATCTCTCAGTCCATAATGGAGGGAGGCTTCACACACTATCACTTATCTGTGGTGTTGGCTTCGGCCAGAGCTAATTTGATTTGGTGAAGCGATGTTAAAGTGCAGGGGGTCCCAGGGTAGTGTTGTGTTGTGTCAATCCAGTTAGTGTTGTGTGTGTGTGTGTGTGTGTGTGTGTGTGTGTGTGTGTTTGTCAATCCGTCCATCACGTCACTATTCACCACACACACACACACACACACACACACACCTTCTACCGTGGCTTGGTCAAATAAACAACTAATCAAATCAACTAAAGTCAACATCTTACAAAGAGTTTAGAAACTAATCTATTACCCTGTCTCTCTGTCTCTGTCTCTGTCTCTGTCTCTCTCTGTCTCTTTGTGT
>CM062510.1:16749054-16761554 GCA_031479575.1 Coregonus ussuriensis | reverse complement strand
CTAGTAGGCTTAAATTGAAGATATGGCAAATAGGAGAGGCAATATCGTCCACTATTATCCTCAGTAATTTTCCATCCAAGTTGTCAGACCCCGGTGGCTTGTCATTTTTGATAGACAACAATACTTTTTTCACTTCTTCCACACTCACTTTACGGAATTCAAAATTACAACGCTTGTCTTTCATAATTTGATCAGTTATACTTGGATGTGTAGTGTCAGCGTTTGTTGAAAAATGAAAAAAAAAAAATAAGTAATTGGCAATATCAGTGGGTTTTATGATGAGTGAGCCATCTGATTCAATGAATGATGGAGCTTAGTTTGAGTTAGTAACTGGAATAAGCAATTTCATAAATGTGTCAAGTGCAGCGTCTGGTTGCTCCTCATTACACAACACAGACAAGCAAATATTATTTACATCAACAACATAGGAATCACTACAAAACGTATTGTATGACCTCTTATACACTATATTAGGCCCAGCCTTTGGAACTTTGGTTTTCCTAGATATGGCTACTATATTGTGATCACTACATCCGATGTATTTGGATACTGCTTTAAAGCAGATTTCTGCAACATTAGTAAAGATGTGATCATCTTTAGCTCCGACAGTGCAGTAATATCTAACAAGTAATATCTAACAATTTCACAACATATACCCAATACACACAAATCTAAGTAAGGAATGGAATTGAAGAATATATACATATATGGACAAGCAATGACAGAGCGGCATGGACTAAGATACAGTAGAATATTATAGAATACAGTATATACATATGAGATGAGTAGTGAAAGATATGTAAACATTATTAAAGTCAATAGATGTTGATGATTTCATTCCTGTACTGTTTGTAACTACCCCTGGTAGGTTGACTGATAACCTGAACCAGGTTGCAGGCACCGGTTACAGTTTGAAGCTTTCTCTTGAGTGGGCAGCCTGAAAATATACCTGTTATCCAGATACTGACTGTTAGCACTTGGTGGTCTATAGCAGCTTCCCACCAGAATGGGCTTGAATATGTATGTGTGTTGTCCTGGTAACTCTGTATGTGTGTTGTCCTGGTAACTCTGTGTGTGTGTTGTCCTGGTAACTCTGTATGTGTGTTGTCCTGGTAACTCTGTGTGTGTGTTGTCCTGGTAACTCTGTGTGTGTGTTGTCCTGGTAACTCTGTATGTGTGTTGTCCTGGTAACTCTGTATGTGTGTTGTCCTGGTAACTCTGTGTGTGTGTTGTCCTGGTAACTCTGTGTGTGTGTGTTGTCACGGTAATTCTATGTGTGTGTTGTCATGGTAACTTGTTGTCCCTCCCTCTCCAGGTGGGCTCGTTCTTCATGCTGAACCTGTGCCTGGTCGTCATAGCAACCCAATTCTCAGAGACAAAGCAGCGTGAGAACGCCCTGATGAGGTCCGAGCAGCGAGCCCGTTACCTCAGCAACGCCTCCACTCTGGCTTCCTATCAGGAGCCGGGGTCCTGCTACGAGGAAATACTGCGATACATCGGACACCTGTACCGTAAACTGACTCGCAGAGCAGCCCGGGCCGTCACACACTGCCTCACACACACACCTCCCTGCCCCTGTCCCCATGGGACACACACACCCAAAGGAGAGGTGAACGGACTGGCAAATCGGCACTCAGGACACGCCCATGATGTCTTCCACCTCGCTCATCCTCCTCGTCCGTCTAACTGCGGGGGGGGGAGGAGTAACGGGGGACGAGGGGGGAGGGGCAGGGGGTTAAACTACCCATCTATCTACCCCCGCGACCTCTATGACCTGCGTCTGACCCCTGACCCCAGTCACACCGTCACCGGGGAGGCGCTCAGCAAACTGCAGCAACTGGTGTTCGAACGCCGTAAGAGTGAGTCTGCATGGGCGTGTGTGTGTGTGTGTGTGTGTGTCTGTGTGTGTGTGTGTGTGTGTGTGTGTGTGTGTGTGTGTGTGTGTGTGTGTGTGTGTGTGTGTGATTCTAGTAACGTCTTTCTCTCTCCAGGTGTGTGTGGCGGCAGTCTTGCGCTACCGTTGTCAGGGGCAGAGCACAGTGAGTCGTTGCCGTGCCCCCACTGCGTCCATGACGACCAGCTTAGTGACAAAAACCATGCCGATTTTGAACCTAGCAACCGGCGCCATGGCAACCAGACCCCTTGCCGCGGCGACCAGTGCCCTCGCCGCGGCGACATCCTTCGGCGCGTTGATGGACAGGCCCTAGGGCCAATCAGAGGCCTAGTTGGGTGGTGGTGGGCGGAGCTACAGGCCAGGTTGGAGCATGTAAGACTGTAGGACTTATTGATGATGTCACTGATCATATAGCTAGACTGATCTGATCTATACCTGGGTTTTAGATATTACATATAGTTAGACTGATCTGATCTATACCTGGGTTTTAGATATTACATATAGTTAGACTGATCTGATCTATACCTGGGTTTTAGATATTACATATAGTTAGACTGATCTGATCTATACCTGGGTTTTAGATATTGGATGATATTACATATAGTTAGACTGATCTGATCTATACCTGGGTTTTAGATATTACATATAGTTAGACTGATCTGATCTATACCTGGGTTTTAGATATTACATATAGTTAGACTGATCTGATCTATACCTGGGTTTTAGATATTGGAGGATATTACATATAGTTAGACTGATCTGATCTATACCTGGGTTTTAGATATTACATATAGTTAGACTGATCTGATCTATACCTGGGTTTTAGATATTACATATAGTTAGACTGATCTGATCTATACCTGGGTTTTAGATATTACATATAGTTAGACTGATCTGATCTATACCTGGGTTTTAGATATTACATATAGTTAGACTGATCTGATCTATACCTGGGTTTTAGATATTGGGATGATATTACATATAGTTAGACTGATCTGATCTATACCTGGGTTTTAGATATTACATATAGTTAGACTGATCTGATCTATACCTGGGTTTTAGATATTGGAGGATATTACATATAGTTAGACTGATCTGATCTATACCTGGGTTTTAGATATTACATATAGTTAGACTGATCTGATCTATACCTGGGTTTTAGATATTACATATAGTTAGACTGATCTGATCTATACCTGGGTTTTAGATATTGGAGGATATTACATATAGTTAGACTGATCTGATCTATACCTGGGTTTTAGATATTACATATAGTTAGACTGATCTGATCTATACCTGGGTTTTAGATATTACATATAGTTAGACTGATCTGATCTATACCTGGGTTTTAGATATTGGAGGATATTACATATAGTTAGACTGATCTGATCTATACCTGGGTTTTAGATATGATTACATATAGTTAGACTGATCTGATCTATACCTGGGTTTTAGATATTACATATAGTTAGACTGATCTGATCTATACCTGGGTTTTAGATATTGGAGGATATTACATATAGTTAGACTGATCTGATCTATACCTGGGTTTTAGATATTACATATAGTTAGACTGATCTGATCTATACCTGGGTTTTAGATATTGGATGATATTACATATAGTTAGACTGATCTGATCTATACCTGGGTTTTAGATATTACATATAGTTAGACTGATCTGATCTATACCTGGGTTTTAGATATTACATATAGTTAGACTGATCTGATCTATACCTGGGTTTTAGATATTGGATGATATTACATATAGTTAGACTGATCTGATCTATACCTGGGTTTTAGATATTGGATGATATTACATATAGTTAGACTGATCTGATCTATACCTGGGTTTTAGATATTGGAGGATATTACATATAGTTAGACTGATCTGATCTATACCTGGGTTTTAGATATTACATATAGTTAGACTGATCTGATCTATACCTGGGTTTTAGATATTGGATGATATTACATATAGTTAGACTGATCTGATCTATACCTGGGTTTTAGATATTGGAGGATATTACATATAGTTAGACTGATCTGATCTATACCTGGGTTTTAGATATTGGATGATATTACATATAGTTAGACTGATCTGATCTATACCTGGGTTTTAGATATTGGATGATATTACATATAGTTAGACTGATCTGATCTATACCTGGGTTTTAGATATTGGATGATATTACATATAGTTAGACTGATCTGATCTATACCTGGGTTTTAGATATTACATATAGTTAGACTGATCTGATCTATACCTGGGTTTTAGATATTACATATAGTTAGGACTGATCTGATCTATACCTGGGTTTTAGATATTGGATGATATTACATATAGTTAGACTGATCTGATCTATACCTGGGTTTTAGATATTACATATAGTTAGACTGATCTGATCTATACCTGGGTTTTAGATATTGGATGATATTACATATAGTTAGACTGATCTGATCTATACCTGGGTTTTAGATATTACATATAGTTAGACTGATCTGATCTATACCTGGGTTTTAGATATTACATATAGTTAGACTGATCTGATCTATACCTGGGTTTTAGATATTGGATGATATTACATATAGTTAGACTGATCTGATCTATACCTGGGTTTTAGATATTGGATGATATTACATATAGTTAGACTGATCTGATCTATACCTGGGTTTTAGATATTGGAGGATATTACATATAGTTAGACTGATCTGATCTATACCTGGGTTTTAGATATTGGATGATATTACATATAGTTAGACTGATCTGATCTATACCTGGGTTTTAGATATTACATATAGTTAGACTGATCTGATCTATACCTGGGTTTTAGATATTACATATAGTTAGACTGATCTGATCTATACCTGGGTTTTAGATATTGGAGGATATTACATATAGTTAGACTGATCTGATCTATACCTGGGTTTTAGATATTACATATAGTTAGACTGATCTGATCTATACCTGGGGTTTTAGATATTGGAGGATATTACATATAGTTAGACTGATCTGATCTATACCTGGGTTTTAGATATTACATATAGTTAGACTGATCTGATCTATACCTGGGTTTTAGATATTACATATAGTTAGACTGATCTGATCTATACCTGGGTTTTAGATATTGGAGGATATTACATATAGTTAGACTGATCTGATCTATACCTGGGTTTTAGATATTGGATGATATTACATATAGTTAGACTGATCTGATCTATACCTGGGTTTTAGATATTGGAGGATATTACATATAGTTAGACTGATCTGATCTATACCTGGGTTTTAGATATTACATATAGTTAGACTGATCTGATCTATACCTGGGTTTTAGATATTGGAGGATATTACATATAGTTAGACTGATCTGATCTATACCTGGGTTTTAGATATTGGAGGATATTACATATAGTTAGACTGATCTGATCTATACCTGGGTTTTAGATATTGGATGATATTACATATAGTTAGACTGATCTGATCTATACCTGGGTTTTAGATATTACATATAGTTAGACTGATCTGATCTATACCTGGGTTTTAGATATTACATATAGTTAGACTGATCTGATCTATACCTGGGTTTTAGATATTGGGATGATATTACATATAGTTTAGACTGATCTGATCTATACCTGGGTTTTAGATATACAATATAGTTAGACTGATCTGATCTATACCTGGGTTTTAGGATATTACATATAGTTAGACTGATCTGATCTATACCTGGGTTTAGATATGGATGATATTACATATAGTTAGACTGATCTGATCTATACCTGGGTTTTAGATATTGGATGATATTACATATAGTTAGACTTGATCTGATCTATACCTGGGTTTTAGATATTACATATAGTTAGACTGATCTGATCTATACTGGGTTTTAGATATTGGATGATATTACATATAGTTAGACTGATCTGATCTATACCTGGGTTTTAGAATATTCACATATAGTTTAGACTGATCTGATCTATACCTGGGTTTTTTGGAGATATTACATATAGTTAGATCTGTTCTGATCTATACCTGGGTTTTAGGATATTGGACATATAGTTAGACTGATCTGATCTATACCTGGGTTTTAGATATTACATATAGTTAGACTGATCTGATCTATACCTGGGTTTTAGATATTACATATAGTTAGACTGATCTGATCTATACCTGGGTTTTAGATATTACATATAGTTAGACTGATCTGATCTATACCTGGGTTTTAGATATTGGATGATATTACATATAGTTAGACTGATCTGATCTATACCTGGGTTTTAGATATTACATATAGTTAGACTGATCTGATCTATACCTGGGTTTTAGATATTGGAGGATATTACATATAGTTAGACTGATCTGATCTATACCTGGGTTTTAGATATTGGAGGATATTACATATAGTTAGACTGATCTGATCTATACCTGGGTTTTAGATATTGGAGGATATTACATATAGTTAGACTGATCTGATCTATACCTGGGTTTTAGATATTGGAGGATATTACATATAGTTAGACTGATCTGATCTATACCTGGGTTTTAGATATTGGAGATATTACATATAGTTAGACTGATCTGATCTATACCTGGGTTTTAGATATTGGAGGATATTCATATAGTTAGACTGATCTGATCTATACCTGGGTTTTAGATATTGGAGGATATTACATATAGTTAGACTGATCTGATCTATACCTGGGTTTTAGATATTGGGATGATATTACATATAGTTAGACTGATCTGATCTAAACCTGGGTTTTAGATTTTGAGGATATTACATATAGTTAGACTGATCTGATCTATACCTGGGTTTTAGATATTGGATGATATTACATATAGTTAGACTGATCTGATCTATACCTGGGTTTTAGATATTGGATGATATTACATATAGTTAGACTGATCTGATCTATACCTGGGTTTTAGATATTGGAAGGATTACATATAGTTAGACTGATCTGATCTATACCTGGGTTTTAGATATTGGAGGATATTACATATAGTTAGACTGATCTGATCTATACCTGGGTTTTAGATATTGGATGATATTACATATAGTTAGACTGATCTGATCTATACCTGGGTTTTAGATATTGGAGGATATTACATATAGTTAGACTGATCTGATCTATACCTGGGTTTTAGATATTGAGGATATTACATATAGTTAGACTGATCTGATCTATACCTGGGTTTTAGATATTGGAGGATATTACATATAGTTAGACTGATCTGATCTATACCTGGGTTTTAGATATTGGATGATATTACATATAGTTAGACTGATCTGATCTATACCTGGGTTTTAGATATTGGAGGATATTACATATAGTTAGACTGATCTGATCTATACCTGGGTTTTAGATATTACATATAGTTAGACTGATCTGATCTATACCTGGGTTTTAGATATTACATATAGTTAGACTGATCTGATCTATACCTGGGTTTTAGATATTGGAGGATATTACATATAGTTAGACTGATCTGATCTATACCTGGGGTTTTAGATATTGGGAGGATATTACATATAGTTAGACTGATCTGATCTATACCTGGGTTTTAGATATTGGAGGATATTACATATAGTTAGACTGATCTGATCTATACCTGGGTTTTAGATATTGGATGATATTACATATAGTTAGACTGATCTGATCTATACCTGGGTTTTAGATATTGGATGATATTACATATAGTTAGACTGATCTGATCTATACCTGGGTTTAGATATTGGAGGATATTACATATAGTTAGACTGATCTGATCTATACCTGGGTTTTAGATATTACATATAGTTAGACTGATCTGATCTATACCTGGGTTTTAGATATGGATATTACATATAGTTAGACTGATCTGATCTATACCTGGGGTTTTAGATATTACATATAGTTAGACTGATCTGATCTATACCTGGGTTTTAGATATTACATATAGTTAGACTGATCTGATCTATACCTGGGTTTTAGATATTACATATAGTTAGACTGATCTGATCTATACCTGGGTTTTAGATATTGGATGATATTACATATAGTTAGACTGATCTGATCTATACCTGGGTTTTAGATATTACATATAGTTAGACTGATCTGATCTATACCTGGGTTTTAGATATTGGAGGATATTACATATAGTTAGACTGATCTGATCTATACCTGGGTTTTAGATATTGGGAGGATATTACATATAGTTAGACTGATCTGATCTATACCTGGGTTTTAGATATTGGATGATATTACATATAGTTAGACTGATCTGATCTATACCTGGGTTTTAGATATTGGAGGATATTACATATAGTTAGACTGATCTGATCTATACCTGGGTTTTAGATATTACATATAGTTAGACTGATCTGATCTATACCTGGGTTTTAGATATTACATATAGTTAGACTGATCTGATCTATACCTGGGTTTTAGATATTGGAGGATATTACATATAGTTAGACTGATCTGATCTATACCTGGGTTTTAGATATTGGGAGGATATTACATATAGTTAGACTGATCTGATCTATACCTGGGTTTTAGATATTGAGGATATTACATATAGTTAGACTGATCTGATCTATACCTGGGTTTTAGATATTGGAGGATATTACATATAGTTAGACTGATCTGATCTATACCTGGGTTTTAGATATTGGAGGATATTACATATAGTTAGACTGATCTGATCTATACCTGGGTTTTAGATATTGGATGATATTACATATAGTTAGGACTGATCTGATCTATACCTGGGTTTTAGATATTGGAGGATATTACATATAGTTAGACTGATCTGATCTATACCTGGGTTTTAGATATTGGGAGGATATTACATATAGTTAGACTGATCTGATCTATACCTGGGTTTTAGATATTGGAGATATTACATATAGTTAGACTGATCTGATCTATACCTGGGTTTTAGATATTACATATAGTTAGACTGATCTGATCTATACCTGGGTTTTAGATATTGGGAGGATATTACATATAGTTAGACTGATCTGATCTATACCTGGGTTTTAGATATTGGATGATATTACATATAGTTAGACTGATCTGATCTATACCTGGGTTTTAGATATTGGAGGATATTACATATAGTTAGACTGATCTGGATCTATACCTGGGTTTTAGAATATTGGGAGATATTAAATATAGGATCGACTGACTTTGGATCTATACCTTTGGGTTTATAGATATTGGATGATATTACATATAGTTAGACTGATCTGATCTCTTACCTGGGTTTTAGATATTGGATGATATAACATCATAGTTAGACTGATTCTGAATCTTATACCTGGGTTTTAGATATTGGATGATATTACATATAGTTAGACTGATCTGATCTATACCTGGGTTTTAGGATATTACATATAGTTAGACTGATCTGATCTATACCTGGGTTTTAGATATTACATATAGCTAGACTGATCTGATCTATACCTGGGTTTTAGATATTGGAGGATATTACATATAGTTAGACTGATCTGATCTATACCTGGGTTTTAGATATTGGAGCTATATAGCTAGACTGATCTGATCTATACCTGGGTTTTAGATATTGGAGGATATTACATATAGCTTAGACTGATCTGATCTATACCTGGGGTTTTAGATATTACATATAGTTAGACTGATCTGATCTATACCTGGGTTTTAGATATTGATGATATTACATATAGTTAGACTGATCTGATCTATACCTGGGTTTTAGATATTGGATGATATTACATATAGTTAGACTGATCTGATCTATACCTGGGTTTTAGATATTGGGAGGATATTACATATAGTTAGACTGATCTGATCTATACCTGGGTTTTAGATATTACATATAGTTAGACTGATCTGATCTATACCTGGGTTTTAGATATGGATGATATTACATATAGTTAGACTGGATCTGATCTATACCTGGGTTTTGAGATATTACATATAGTTTAGACTGATCTGATCTATACCTGGGTTTTAGATATTACATATAGTTTAGACTGATCTGATCTATACCTGGGTTTTAGGGGATATTACATATAGTTAGACTGGATCTGATCTATACCTGGGGTTTTAGATATTACATATAGTTAGACTGATCTGATCTATACCTGGGTTTTAGATATTGGAGGATATTACATATAGTTAGACTGATCTGATCTATACCTGGGTTTTAGATATTACATATAGTTAGACTGATCTGATCTATAGCCTGGGTTTTAGATATTGGAGGATATTACATATAGTTAGACTGATCTGATCTATACCTGGGTTTTAGATATGGGAGGATATTACATATAGTTAGACTGATCTGATCTATACCTGGGTTTTAGATATTGGATGATATTACATATAGTTAGACTGATCTGATCTATACCTGGGTTTTAGATATTACATATAGGTTAGACTGATCTGATCTATACCTGGGTTTTAGATATTACATATAGTTAGACTGATCTGATCTATACCTGGGTTTTAGATATTACATATAGCTAGACTGATCTGATCTATACCTGGGTTTTAGATATTGGAGGATATTACATATAGTTAGACTGATCTGATCTATACCTGGGTTTTAGATATTACATATAGTTAGACTGATCTGATCTATACCTGGGTTTTAGATATTACATATAGTTAGACTGATCTGATCTATACCTGGGTTTTAGATATTGGAGGATATTACATATAGTTAGACTGATCTGATCTATACCTGGGTTTTAGATATTGGAGGATATTACATATAGTTAGACTGATCTGATCTATACCTGGGTTTTAGATATTGGAGGATATTACATATAGTTAGACTGATCTGATCTATACCTGGGTTTTAGATATTGGAGGATATTACATATAGTTAGACTGATCTGATCTATACCTGGGTTTTAGATATTGGATGATATTACATATAGTTAGACTGATCTGATCTATACCTGGGTTTTAGATATTGGAGGATATTACATATAGTTAGACTGATCTGATCTATACCTGGGTTTTAGATATTGGGAGGATATTACATATAGTTAGACTGATCTGATCTATACCTGGGTTTTAGATATTACATATAGTTAGACTGATCTGATCTATACCTGGGTTTTAGATATTGGATGATATTACATATAGTTAGACTGATCTGATCTATACCTGGGTTTTAGATATTACATATAGTTAGACTGATCTGATCTATACCTGGGTTTTAGATATTACATATAGTTAGACTGATCTGATCTATACCTGGGTTTTAGATATTGGATGATATTACATATAGTTAGACTGATCTGATCTATACCTGGGTTTTAGATATTACATATAGTTAGACTGATCTGATCTATACCTGGGTTTTAGATATTGGAGGATATTACATATAGTTAGACTGATCTGATCTATACCTGGGTTTTAGATATTACATATAGTTAGACTGATCTGATCTATACCTGGGTTTTAGATATTACATATAGTTAGACTGATCTGATCTATACCTGGGTTTTAGATATTACATATAGTTAGACTGATCTGATCTATACCTGGGTTTTAGATATTACATATAGTTAGACTGATCTGATCTATACCTGGGTTTTAGATATTACATATAGTTAGACTGATCTGATCTATACCTGGGTTTTAGATATTACATATAGTTAGACTGATCTGATCTATACCTGGGTTTTAGATATTGGAGGATATTACATATAGTTAGACTGATCTGATCTATACCTGGGTTTTAGATATTGGAGGATATTACATATAGTTAGACTGATCTGATCTATACCTGGGTTTTAGATATTGGGAGGATATTACATATAGTTAGACTGATCTGATCTATACCTGGGTTTTAGATATTGGAGGATATTACATATAGTTAGACTGATCTGATCTATACCTGGGTTTTAGATATTGGGAGGATATTACATATAGTTAGACTGATCTGATCTATACCTGGGTTTTAGATATTACATATAGTTAGACTGATCTGATCTATACCTGGGTTTTAGATATTGGAGGATATTACATATAGTTAGACTGATCTGATCTATACCTGGGTTTTAGATATTGGAGGATATTACATATAGTTAGACTGATCTGATCTATACCTGGGTTTTAGATATTACATATAGTTAGACTGATCTGATCTATACCTGGGTTTTAGATATTACATATAGTTAGACTGATCTGATCTATACCTGGGTTTTAGATATTGGGAGGATATTACATATAGTTAGACTGATCTGATCTATACCTGGGTTTTAGATATTGGAGGATATTACATATAGTTAGACTGATCTGATCTATACCTGGGTTTTAGATATTGGGAGGATATTACATATAGTTAGACTGATCTGATCTATACCTGGGTTTTAGATATTACATATAGTTAGACTGATCTGATCTATACCTGGGTTTTAGATATTGGATGATATTACATATAGTTAGACTGATCTGATCTATACCTGGGTTTTAGATATTACATATAGTTAGACTGATCTGATCTATACCTGGGTTTTAGATATTACATATAGCTAGACTGATCTGATCTATACCTGGGTTTTAGATATTGGAGGATATTACATATAGTTAGACTGATCTGATCTATACCTGGGTTTTAGATATT
>CM062510.1:16734054-16741554 GCA_031479575.1 Coregonus ussuriensis | reverse complement strand
CCTGGAACCCAAATCCTCATCACCAACTGGCCCTATAGACTGGAGAATTACAACTAGCCTGGAACCCAAATCCTCATCACCAACTGACCCTATAGACTGGAGAATTACAACTAGCCTGGAACCCAAATCCTCATCACCAACTGGCCCTATAGACTGGAGAATTACAACTAGCCTGGAACCCAAATCCTCATCACCAACTGGCCCTATAGACTGGAGAATTACAACTAGCCTGGAACCCAAATCCTCATCACCAACTGGCCCTATAGACTGGAGAATTACAACTAGCCTGGAACCCAAATCCTCATCACCAACTGACCCTATAGACTGGAGAATTACAACTAGCCTGGAACCCAAATCCTCATCACCAACTGGCCCTATAGACTGGAGAATTACAACTAGCCTGGAACCCAAATCCTCATCACCAACTGGCCCTATAGACTGGAGAATTACAACTAGCCTGGAACCCAAATCCTCATCACCAACTGACCCTATAGACTGGAGAATTACAACTAGCCTGGAACCCAAATCCTCATCACCAACTGGCCCTATAGACTGGAGAATTACAACTAGCCTGGAACCCAAATCCTCATCACCAACTGGCCCTATAGACTGGAGAATTACAACTAGCCTGGAACCCAAATCCTCATCACCAACTGGCCCTATAGACTGGAGAATTACAACTAGCCTGGAACCCAAATCCTCATCACCAACTGGCCCTATAGACTGGAGAATTACAACTAGCCTGGAACCCAAATCCTCATCACCAACTGGCCCTATAGACTGGAGAATTACAACTAGCCTGGAACCCAAATCCTCATCACCAACTGGCCCTATAGACTGGAGAATTACAACTAGCCTGGAACCCAAATCCTCATCACCAACTGGCCCTATAGACTGGAGAATTACAACTAGCCTGGAACCCAAATCCTCATCACCAACTGGCCCTATAGACTGGAGAATTACAACTAGCCTGGAACCCAAATCCATAGTATATATATATAACTATATAGTAATAATATATATATTAATAATAATATATATAGTAACTATATATACAACTATATAGTAGTACTGCCACACTGCAGACATATAACCCAGACACAGTATACTGTCTCCTACTGGCCACACTGCGGTACTACTATAACCCAGACACAGTATACTGTCTCCTACTGGCCACACTGCAGTACCACTATAACCCAGACACAGTATACTGTCTCCTACTGGCCACACTGCAGTACTGCTATAACCCAGACACAGTATACTGTCTCCTACTGGCCACACTGCAGTACTACTATAACCCAGACACAGTATACTGTCTCCTACTGGCCACACTGCGGTACCACTATAACCCAGACACAGTATACTGTCTCCTACTGGCCACACTGCAGTACCACTATAACCCAGACACAGTATACTGTCTCCTACTGGCCACACTGCGGTACTACTATAACCCAGACACAGTATACTGTCTCCTACTGGCCACACTGCAGTACTACTATAACCCAAACACAGTATACTGTCTCCTACTGGCCACACTGCAGTACTACTATAACCCAGACACAGTATACTGTCTCCTACTGGCCACACTGCAGTACTACTATAACCCAGACACAGTATACTGTCTCCTACTGGCCACACTGCGGTACTACTATAACCCAGACACAGTATACTGTCTCCTACTGGCCACACTGCAGTACTACTATAACCCAGACACAGTATACTGTCTCCTACTGGCCACACTGCGGTACTACTATAACCCAGACACAGTATACTGTCTCCTACTGGCCACACTGCAGTACTACTATAACCCAAACACAGTATACTGTCTCCTACTGGCCACACTGCAGTACTACTATAACCCAGACACAGTATACTGTCTCCTACTGGCCACACTGCGGTACTACTATAACCCAGACACAGTATACTGTCTCCTACTGGCCACACTGCAGTACTACTATAACCCAAACACAGTATACTGTCTCCTACTGGCCACACTGCAGTACTACTATAACCCAGACACAGTATACTGCCCCCTACTGGCCACACTGCAGACATATAACCCAGACACAGTAGACTGTCTCCTACTGGCCACACTGCAGTACTTCCATTAACTGCCAGCCACCATTTTAAAGAACTGGAGGCCTATAACATTGCTCTGTTCATATTACTAAAGTCAAGAGGTTAAATAATTTTATTTTGTTGTTGACATATCTCCCTTCCCCTCCCTCCCTCCCTCCCTCCTCTCCCCTCCCCTCCCCTCCCCTCCCTCCCTCCCTCCCTCCCTCCCTCCCTCCCTCCCTCCCTCCCTCCCTCCCTCCCTCCCTCCCTCCCTCCCCTCCCTTCCCTTCCCTCCCTCCCTCCCTCCCTCCCTCCCCTCCCCTCCCCTCCCCTCCCCTCCCTCCCTCCCTCCCTCCCTCCCCTCCCCTCCTCCCTCCCCCCCTCCCTCCCCCCCTCCCTCCCTCCCTCCCTCCCTCCCCTAGCCCCAGGAGCTGACTGACATCCTAGAGATCAGTAATCTAGTGTTCACCAGTCTCTTTAGTCTGGAGATGCTGCTGAAGCTGCTGGCCTTTGGACTCTTCGGCTATATCAACAACCCATACAACAGTTTTGACAGCGTCATCGTCATCATCAGGTGTGTGATTCTGTGTTTTCGGGAAATATTTGAATGTAGCATGCACCAAACATTTTCCAGGATTTAATGCTTGGTGCTCAACTAGCTGTATCTTGCTGCTCGATGCTAATCTAGCTGTATCTTGCTGCTCGATGCTAAACTAGCTGTATCTTGCTGCTCGATGCTAAACTAGCTGTATCTTGCTGCTCGATGCTAAACTAGCTGTATCTTGCTGCTCGATGCTAATCTAGCTGTATCTTGCTGCTCGATGCTAAACTAGCTGTATCTTGCTGCTCGATGCTAAACTAGCTGTATCTTGCTGCTCGATGCTAAACTAGCTGTATCTTGCTGCTCGATGCTAAACTAGCTGTATCTTGCTGCTCGATGCTAAACTAGCTGTATCTTGCTGCTCGATGCTAAACTAGCTGTATCTTGCTGCTCGATGCTAAACTAGCTGTATCTTGCTGCTCGATGCTAAACTAGCTGTATCTTGCTGCTCGATGCTAAACTAGCTGTATCTTGCTGCTCGATACTAAGCTCGCTATAACTTCCTGTTTCGATTGCTAAGCTAGCTATAACTTGCTGCTCGATGCTAAACTAGCTGTATCTTGCTGCTCGATGCTGAACTAGCTGTATCTTGCTGCTTGATACTAAGCTCGCTATAACTTCCTGTTTAGATTGCTAAGCTAGCTATAACTTCCTGTTTCGATTGCTAAGCTAGCTATAACTTCCTGTTTCGATTGCTAAGCTAGCTATAACTTCCTATTTCGATTGCTAAGCTAGCTATAACTTGCTGCTCGATGCTAACCCATACGGAAAAATAATATATTGAGAAAAATACAAATGTAAAAGACAGATATCTAAATATACACTATATATACAGCAGTATGTGGACACCCCTTCAAATTAGTGGATTCGGCTATATCAGCCACACCCGTTGCTGACAAGCTTATAAAATCGAGCGCACCGCCGCCATGCAATCTCCATAGACAAACATTTACAGTAGAATGGCCCATACTGAAGAGCTTAGTGACTTTCAGCGTGGCACCGTCATAGGATGCCCTGATAGAGCTGCCCCGGTCAACTGATAGGATGCCCTGATAGAGCTGCCCCGGTCAACTGATAGGATGCCTTGCTAGAGCTGCCCCGGTCAACTGATAGGATGCCCTGATAGAGCTGCCCCGGTCAACTGATAGGATGCCCTGCTAGAGCTGCCCCGGTCAACTGATAGGATGCCCTGCTAGAGCTGCCCCAGTCAACTGATAGGATGCCCTGCTAGAGCTGCCCCGGTCAACTGATAGGATGCCCTGCTAGAGCTTCCCCGGTCAACTGTAAGGGCTGTTATTGTGAAGTGGAAACGTCTCGGAGCAACAACGGCTCAGCCTCGAAGTGGTAGGCCACACCAAGCTCACAGAACGGGACCGCCGAGTGCTGAAGTGGTAGGCCACACAAGCTCACAGAACGGGACCGCCGAATGCTGAAGTGGTAGGCCACACCAAGCTCACAGAACGGGACCGCCGAGTGCTGAAGTGGTAGGCCACACAAGCTCACAGAACGGGACCGCCGAGTGCTGAAGTGGTAGGCCACACAAGCTCACAGAACGGGACCGCCGAGTGCTGAAGTGGTAGGCCACACAAGCTCACAGAACGGTACCGCCGAGTGCTGAAGTGGTAGGCCACACAAGCTCACAGAACGGGACCGCCGAGTGCTGAAGTGGTAGGCCACACCAAGCTCACAGAACGGAACCGCCGAGTGCTGAAGCGGTAGGCCACACCAAGCTCACAGAACGGCACCGCCGAGTGCTGAAGCGGTAGGCCACACCAAGCTCACAGAACGGCACCGCCGAGTGCTGAAGCGGTAGGCCACACCAAGCTCACAGAACGGCACCGCCGAGTGCTGAAGTGGTAGGCCACACCAAGCCCACAGAACGGCACCGCCGAGTGCTGAAGCATAGCGTAGCGCGTCAAGATCGTCTGTCCTCAGTTGCAACACTCTGGAAGCAACGTCGGCACAATAACTGTTTTGTCGGGAGCTTCGTGAAATGGGTTTCCATGGCCGAGCAGCAGCACACAAGCCTAAGATCACCATGCGCAATGCCAAGCGTCGTCTGGAGTGGTGTAAAACTCGCCCGCCGTTGGACTCATTCTCTGGAGTGATGAATCACGCTTCACCATCTGGCAGTCTGACGGACTAATCTGGGTTTGGCGGATGCCAGGAGAACGCTACCTGCCCCCAATGCATAGAGCCAGCTGTAAAGTTTGGCGGAGGAGGAATAATGGTCTGGGGCTGTTTTTCATTGTTCGGGCTAGGCCCCTTAGTTCCAGTGAAGGGAAATCTTAACGCTACAGCATACAATGACATTCTAGACGATTCTGTGCTTCCAAACTTTGTGGCAAACAGTTTGGGGAAGGACCTTTCCTGTTTCAGCATGACAATGCCCCCCGTGCACAACGCGAGGTCTATACAGAAATGGTTTGTCGAGACCCGGTGTGTGGAAGAACTTGACTAGCCTGCACAGAGCCCTGACCTCAACCCCAGTGGAAGAACTACACTGGCACAATAGAACGCTGTGCTATACTTTGAAAAGTCTGAATGAATGACTGACGACTGACCAACTAAAAAAGAGTGCTTGCAATAGCCATGACGCTTTCTGTGTTTCTCTCACAAAGTGTTTGGGAGATCGTTGGGCAGGCGGACGGCGGTCTGTCGGTCCTGCGTACCTTCCGTCTGCTGCGGGTCCTAAAGCTGGTCAGGTTCCTGCCCGCCCTGCGCAGACAGCTGGTGGTTCTGATGAAGACCATGGACAACGTAGCCACCTTCTGCATGCTCCTCATGCTGTTCATCTTCATATTCAGGTATGTAGATACCTTCTGCTCCTCATGCTGTTCATCTTCATATTCAGGTATGTAGATACCTTCTGCTCCTCATGCTGTTCATCTTCATATTCAGGTATGTAGATACCTTCTGCTCCTCATGCTGTTCATCTTCATATTCAGGTATGTAGATACCTTCTGCTCCTCATGCTGTTCATCTTCATATTCAGGTATGTAGATACCTTCTGCTCCTCATGCTGTTCATCTTCATATTCAGGTATGTAGATACCTTCTGCTCCTCATGCTGTTCATCTTCATATTCAGGTATGTAGATACCTTCTGCTCCTCATGCTGTTCATCTTCATATTCAGGTATGTAGATACCTTCTGCTCCTCATGCTGTTCATCTTCATATTCAGGTATGTAGATACCTTCTGCTCCTCATGCTGTTCATCTTCATATTCAGGTATGTAGATACCTTCTGCTCCTCATGCTGTTCATCTTCATATTCAGGTATGTAGATACCTTCTGCTCCTCATGCTGTTCATCTTCATATTCAGGTATGTAGATACCTTCTGCTCCTCATGCTGTTCATCTTCATATTCAGGTATGTAGATACCTTCTGCTCCTCATGCTGTTCATCTTCATATTCAGGTATGTAGATACCTTCTGCTCCTCATGCTGTTCATCTTCATATTCAGGTATGTAGATACCTTCTGCTCCTCATGCTGTTCATCTTCATATTCAGGTATGTAGATACCTTCTGCTGCTCATGCTGTTCATCTTCATATTCAGGTATGTAGATACCTTCTGCTCCTCATGCTGTTCATCTTCATATTCAGGTATGTAGATACCTTGTGCTCCTCATGCTGTTCATCTTCATATTCAGGTATGTAGATACCTTCTGCTCCTCATGCTGTTCATCTTCATATTCAGGTATGTAGATACCTTCTGCTCCTCATGCTGTTCATCTTCATATTCAGGTATGTAGATACCTTCTGCTGCTCATGCTGTTCATCTTCATATTCAGGTATGTAGATACCTTCTGCTCCTCATGCTGTTCATCTTCATATTCAGGTATGTAGATACCTTCTGCTCCTCATGCTGTTCATCTTCATATTCAGGTATGTAGATACCTTCTGCTGCTCGAGGTCTACATATTCACGTATGTTGTCAGGTCTTAGATGACTTGATGATACAGTATTAGCTGAATAACTGGAGGCGTGTAGCATTGCATTCCCATTGAGCCTCGTGTCTCATTAATCTATATATCATGTGTGTGTATTTAATGTGTGTGTGTGTGTGTGTGTATATAATGTGTGTGTGTATATAATGTGTGTGTGTATATAATGTGTGTGTATATAATGTGTGTATATCAATCAAATTCAATCAGTCAAATGTTATTTATAAAGCCCTTTTTACACAAAGTGCTATACAGAAACCCAGCCTAAAAACCCCAAACAGCAAGCAATGCAGATGTAGAAGCACGGTGGCTAGGAAAAACTCCCTAGAAAGGCAGGAACCTAGGAAGAAACCTAGAGAGGAACCAGGCTCTGAGGGGTGGCCAGTCCTCTTCTGGCTGTGCCGGGTGGAGATTATAACAGTACATGGCCATTAAGGCCAGATTTTTCTCCAAGATGTTCAAACATTCATAGACGACCAGCAGGGTCAAATAATAATCAGAGTGGTTATAGAGGGTGCAACAGGTCAGCACCTCAGGAGTAAATGTCTGTTGGCTTTTCATAGCCGTGCATTTAGAGGTTGAAATAGCAGGTGCGGTAGAGAGAGAGAGAGTTGAAAACAGCAGGTCTGGGACAAGGTAGCACGTCCGGTCAGGGTTCCATAGCTGCAGGCAGAAGAGTTGAAACTGGAGTAGCAGCATGTATATAATGTGTGTGTGTATATAATGTGTGTGTATATATAATGTTGTGTATATAATGTTGTGTATGTTGCAGTATCCTAGGCATGCATCTGTTTGGCTGTAAGTTTGGTCTGAAGCTGGACAGTGGAGAAACGCTACCTGACAGGAAGAACTTTGACTCACTGCTCTGGGCTATCGTCACTGTGTTCCAGGTAC
>CM062510.1:16719054-16731554 GCA_031479575.1 Coregonus ussuriensis | reverse complement strand
GAACCCACTGGATTCTCCAATTACATTGAATCAACTGCAGGACAAAATACAAACCCTTGAACCCAAAAAGGCCTGTGGTGTTGATGGTCTCCTCAATGAAATGATAAAATATACAGACCACAAATTCCAATTGGCTATACTTAAACTATTTAACATCATCCTTAGCTCTGGCATCTTCCTCAATATTTGGAACCAAGGACTTATAACCCCAATCCACAGATGTGGAGACAAATTTGACCCCAATAACAGCAACCTTGGGAAAATCCTCTGCATTATCATTAACAGCAGCCTCGTACATTTCCTCAGTGAAAACAATGTACTGTGCAAATTTCAATTTGGCTTTTTACCAAATTACCGTACGACAGACCACGTATTCACCCTGCACACCCTAGTCTTCTCATGCTTTGTTGATTTCAAAAAAGCTTTTGACTCAAATTGGCATGAGGGTCTGCTATACAAATAGATGGAAAGCATGTTGGGGGAAAAACATACAACATTATAAAATTAATGTACACAAACAACAAGTGTGTGGTTAAAATTGGCAAAACACACATTTCTTTCCACAGGGACGTGGGGTGAGACAGGGATGCAGTTTAAGCCCCACCCTCTTCAACATATATATAAACGAATTGGCGAGGGCACTAGAACAGTCTGCAGCACCCGGCCTCACCCTACTAGAATCTGAAGTCAAATGTCTACTGTTTGCTGATTATCTGGTGCTTCGGTCCCCAACCAAGGAGGGCCTACAGCAGCACCTAGATCTTCTGGACAGATTCTGTCAGACCTGACAGTGAATCTCAGTAAGACAAAAATAATGGTGTTCCAAAAAAGGTCCAGTTGCCAGGACAACTTTATGGTTGTGAGGTCTGAGGTCCGCTAATTATCAAATTCCAGAAAAGAGCCGTTAAATTCTATAACCACTTAAAAGGAAGCGATTCACAAACCTTCCATAACAAAGCCATCACCTACAGAGAGATGAACCTGGAGAAGAGTCCCCTAAGCAAGCTGGTCCTGGGGCTCTGTTCACAAACACAAACAGACCCCACAGAGCCCCAGGACAGCAACACAATTAGACCCAACCAAATCATGAGAAAACAAAAAGATAATTACTTGAAACATTGGAAAGAATTAACAAAAAAACTGAGCAAACTAGAATGCTATTTGGCCCTAAACAGAGAGTACACTGTGGCAGAATACCTGACCACTGTGACTGACCCAAACTTAAGGAAAGCTTTGACTATGTACAGACTCAGTGACCATAGCCTTGCTATTGAGAAAGGCCGCCGTAGGCAGACCTGGCTCTCAAGAGAAGACAGGCTATGTGCACACTGCCCACAAAATGAGGTGGAAACTGAGCTGCACTTCCTAACCTCCTGCCAAATGTATGACCATATTAGAGACACATATTTCCCTCAGATTACACAGACCCACAAAGAAATCGAAAACAAATCCAATTTTGATAAACTCCCTTATCTATTGGGTGAAATACCACAGTGTGCCATCACAGCAGCAAGATTTGTGACCTGTTGCCACAAGAAAAGGGCAACCAGTGAGGAACAAACACCGTTGTAAATACAACCCATATTTATGTTTATTTATTTTCCCATTTGTACTTTAACTATTTGCACATTGTTACAACACTGTATATATACATAATATGACATTTGAAATGTCTTTATTCTTTTGGAACATTTGTGAGTGTAATGTTTACTGTTCATATTTATTGTTTATTTCACCTTTAGTTTTTAATTGACATTTGAGTCATTTAGCAGACGCTCTTATCCAGAGCGACTTACAGTAGTGAGTCATTTAGCAGACGCTCTCATCCAGAGCCACTACAGTAGTGAGTCATTTAGCAGACGCTCTTATCCAGAGCGACTTACAGTAGTGAGTCATTTAGCAGACGCTCTTATCCAGAGCGACTTACAGTAGTGAGTCATTTAGCAGACGCTCTCATCCAGAGCGACTTACAGTAGTGAGTCATTTAGCAGACGCTCTTATCCAGAGCGACTTACAGTAGTGAGTCATTTAGCAGACGCTCTCATCCAGAGCGACTTACAGTAGTGAGTCATTTAGCAGACGCTCTCATCCAGAGCGACTTACAGTAGTGAGTCATTTAGCAGACGCTCTCATCCAGAGATACTAACAGTAGTGAGTCATTTAGCAGACGCTCTCATCCAGAGCGACTTACAGTAGTGAGTCATTTAGCAGACGCTCTCATCCAGAGCCACTTACAGTAGTGAGTCATTTAGCAGACGCTCTCATCCAGAGCGACTTACAGTTAGTGAGTCATTTAGCAGACGCTCTCATCCAGAGCCACTACAGTAGTGAGTCATTTAGCAGACGCTCTCATCCAGAGCCACTACAGTAGTGAGTCATTTAGCAGACGCTCTTATCCAGAGCCACTAACAGTAGTGAGTCATTTAGCAGACGCTCTTATCCAGAGCCACTACTACGTTACAGTAGTGACATTCTTTTTCATACTGGTCCCCCCACGGGAGTCGAACCCACAACTCTAAGCGTTGCAAGCACCATGCTCTCTACCAACTGAGCTACACAGGGCATTTCACTTGCTTTGGCAATGTAAACGCATGTTTCCCATGCAAATAAAGCCCTTTGAATTGAAATGAATTGAATTGAGACACACACACAGTGTGTCATATTTCTCAGTTCTGGTCAGAAGTTCTCTGTTTACAGGATTCATCCTGGTACTATCATGTTCAGCTGCTGCGTTTGTTGCCATGGTGAAAGTGGAGTCCCTTCCGACGAGGGCGATGGCCAGTGTTCTAGAACCCCATGTGTCTGTCTGTCTGCCGGTCAAAAAGGCTGTCTGTCTCTATAGCAACAGAGTCAGGATGAGGACTGTAGCTAGATGCTCTCTGGGCAGTGGGAGAACGCTGAGGTCATCCCTCCTCGACCGGCAGTACTGCTGGCAGTGTGATGTCATCACCTGGCCACTACCTATTTCCATTTATCCCTCTATACCTCTACTTCTCTCATCTCTCTCTCCTTCTCTCATCTCTCTCTCCTTCTCTCATCTCTCTCTCCTCTCTCATCTATCTCTCCTTTCTCATCTCTCTCTCTACTTCTCTCATCTCTCTCTCCTCTCTCATCTCTCTCTCTACTTCTCTCATCTTTCTCTCCTCTCATCTATCTCTTCTTTCTCATCTCTCTCTCTACTTCTCTCATCTCTCTCTCCTCTCTCATCTCTCTCTCTACTTCTCTCATCTCTATCTCTCCTTCTCTCCTTCCTCTCTCCTTTCTCATCTCTCTCTCTACTTCTCTCATCTCTCTCTCCTTCCTCATCTCTCTCTCCTCTCTCATCTCTCTCTACTTCTCTCATCTCTCTCTCCTCTCTCATCTCTCTCTCTACTTCTCTCATCTCTCTCTCCTCTCTCATCTCTCTCTCTACTTCTCTCATCTCTCTCTCCTCTCTCATCTCTCTCTCTACTTCTCTCATCTCTCTCTCCTTCCTAATCTCTCTCTCCTCTCTCATCTCTCTCTACTTTTCTCATCTCTCTCTCCTCTCTCATCTCTCTCTCCACTTCTCTCATCTCTCTCTCCTCTCTCCTCTCTCTCTCCTTCTCTCATCTCTCTCTCCTCTCTCATCTATCTCTCCTTTCTCATCTCTCTCTACTTCTCTCATCTCTCTCTCCTCTCTCATCTCTCTCTCTACTTCTCTCATCTCTCTCCTCTCTCATCTCTCTCTCCTTCTCTCATCTCTCTCTCCTCTCTCACCTATCTCTCCTTTCTCATCTCTCTCTCTACTTCTCTCATCTCTCTCTCCTCTCTCATCTCTCTCTCTACTTCTCTCATCTCTCTCTCCTCTCTCATCTCTCTCTCCTTCTCTCATCTCTCTATCTCTCCTTTCTCATCTCTCTCTCTACTTCATCTCATCTCTCTCTCCTCTCTCATCTCTCTCTCTACTTCATCTCATCTCTCTCTCTCCTTCATCTCATCTCTCTCTCTCCTTCATCTCATCTCTCTCTACTTCATCTCATCTCTCTCTCTACTTCTCTCATCTCTCTCTCCTCTCTCATCTCTCTCTACTTCTCTCATCTCTCTCCTCTCTCATCTCTCTCTCCTCTCTCATCTCTCTCTACTTCTCTCATCTCTCTCTCCTCTCTCATCTCTCTCTCTACTTCTCTCCTCTCTCTCCTCTCTCATCTCTCTCTCCTTCTCTCATCTCTCTCCTCTCTCATCTCTCTCTCCTTCTCTCATCTCTCTCTCCTCTCTCCTCTCTCTCTCCTTCTCTCATCTCTCTCTCCTCTCTCATCTATCTCTCCTTTCTCATCTCTCTCTACTTCTCTCATCTCTCTCTCCTCTCTCATCTCTCTCTCTACTTCTCTCATCTCTCTCCTCTCTCATCTCTCTCTCCTTCTCTCATCTCTCTCTCCTCTCTCACCTATCTCTCCTTTCTCATCTCTCTCTCTACTTCTATCATCTCTCGCTCCTCTCTCCTCTCTCTCTCTACTTCTCTCATCTCTCTCTCCTCTCTCATCTCTCTCTCCTTCTCTCATCTCTCATCTATCTCTCCTTTCTCATCTCTCTCTCTACTTCTCTCATCTCTCTCTCCTCTCTCATCTCTCTCTCTACTTCTCTCATCTCTCTCTCTCCTTCTCTCATCTCTCTCTCTCATCTCTCTCTACTTCTCTCATCTCTCTCTCTACTTCTCTCATCTCTCTCTCCTCTCTCATCTCTCTCTACTTCTCTCATCTCTCTCTCTACTTCTCTCATCTCTCTCTCCTCTCTCATCTCTCTCTCCTCTCTCATCTCTCTCTCTACTTCTCTCATCTCTCTCTCCTCTCTCATCTCTCTCTCTACTTCTCTCATCTCTCTCCTCTCTCATCTCTCTCTCCTTCTCTCATCTCTCTCCTCTCTCATCTCTCTCTCCTTCTCTCATCTCTCTCTCCTTCTCTCATCTCTCTCTCTCCTCTCTCATCTATCTCTCCTTTCTCATCTATCTCTCTACTTCTCTCCCCTCTCTCTCCTCTCTAATCTCTCTCTACTTCTCTCATCTCTCTCTCCTCTCTCATCTCTCTCTACTTCTCTTTTCTCTCTCCTCTCATCTCTCTCTCCTTCTCTCATCTCTCTCTCCTTCTCTCATCTCTCTCTACTTCTCTCAACTCACTCTCCTCTCTCACCTGTCTCTCTACTTCTCTCATCTCTCTCTCCTCTCTCATCTCTCTCTCTACTTCTCTCATCTCTCTCCTATCTCATCTCTCTCTCCTTCTCTCATCTCTCTCTCCTCCTTCATCTCATCTATCTCTCCTTCTCTCATCTCTCTCTCCTTCTCTCCTCTCTCATCTCTCTCTCCTCTCTCATCTCTCTCTCCTCTCTCATCTCTCTCTACTTCTCTCATCTCTCTCTACTTCTCTCCTCTCTCATCTCTCTCTCCACTTCTCTCCTCTCTCATCTCTCTCTCCTCTCTCATCTCTCTCTCCTCTCTCATCTCTCTCTCCTCTCTCATCTCTCTCTCTACTTCTCTCATCTCTCTCTACTTCTCATCTCTCTCTCTCTCTCTCTCTCTCTCTCTCTCTCTCTCTCTCTCTCTCTCTCTCTCTCTCTCTCTCTCTCTCTGTCTATAGATCCTGACTCAGGAGGACTGGAATGTGGTCCTGTATAACGGCATGGCCTCCACCTCTCCTCTCGCTGCTCTCTACTTTGTAGCTCTGATGACGTTTGGGAACTACGTCCTCTTCAACCTGCTGGTGGCCATCTTGGTGGAGGGCTTTCAGGCTGAGGTAAGTGTTCTACTGGGTTCTACAGGGTTCTATTAGGTTCTACAGGATTCTGTAGGGTTCTACAGGCCAGGGTTAGATTGTCTGGTTGGACAATATTTGTAGAATCTCTACCTCCCTCCATCCATCTCTACCTCCATCCATCTCTACCTCCATCCATCCCTCCCTCCATCCATCTCTACCTCCATCCATCTCTACCTCCATCCATCTCTACATCCATCCATCCCTCCATCCAACTCTACCTCCATCCATCCCTACGTCCATCCATCTCTACCTCCATCCATCCCTCCCTCCATCTCTACCTCCATCCATCCATCCCTCCATCCATCTCTACCTCCATCCATCTCTACCTCCATCCATCTCTACTTCCATCCATCTCTACCTCCATCCATCTCTACCTCCATCCATCTCTACGTCCATCTATCTCTACCTCCATCCATCCATCTCTACCTCCATCCATCCCTACATCCATCCATCCATCCCTCCATCCATCTCTACCTCCATCCATCTCTACCTCCATCCATCTCTACATCCATCCATCCCTCCATCCATCTCTACCTCCATCCATCCCTACGTCCATCCATCTCTACCTCCATCCATCCCTCCCTCCATCTCTACCTCCATCCATCCATCCCTCCATCCATCTCTACTTCCATCCATCTCTACCTCCATCCATCTCTACCTCCATCCATCTCTACCTCCATCCATCTCTACCTCCATCCATCTCTATCTCCATCCATCTCTACCTCCATCCATCCATCCCTCCATCCATCCATCTCTACCTCCATCCATCTCTACCTCCATCCATCTCTACTTCCATCCATCTCTACCTCCATCCATCTCTACTTCCATCCATCTCTACCTCCATCCATCTCTACCTCCATCCATCTCTACCTCCATCCATCTTTACCTCCATCCATCTCTACCTCCATCCATCCATCCCTCCATCCATCTCTACCTCCATCCATCTCTACCTCCATCCATCTCTACGTCCATCCATCTCTACCTCCATCCATCTCTACCTCCATCCATCTCTACCTCCATCCATCTCTACCTCCATCCATCTCTATCTCCATCCATCTCTACCTCCATCCATCCATCCCTCCATCCATCTCTACCTCCATCCATCTCTACCTCCATCCATCTCTACGTCCATCCATCTCAACCTCCATCCATCCCTCCCTCCATCTCTACCTCCATCCATCCCTCCCTCCATCCATCTCTACCTCCATCCCTCCTCCCTCCCTCCCTCCCTCCCTCCCTCCCTCCCTCCCTCCCTCCCTCCCTCCATTCATCCCTCCCTCCATCTCTACCTCCATTCATCCCTCCATCCATCTCTACCTCCATCCATCCCTCCATCCATCTCTACCTCCATCCATCTCTACCTCCATCCATCTCTCCCTCCCTCCCTCATCCCTCCCTCCCTCCCTCCCTCCCTCCCTCCCTCCATCTCTACCTCCATTCATCCCTCCCTCCATCTCTACCTCCATCCATCCCTCCCTCCATCCCTCCCTCCCTCCATCTCTACCTCCATCCATCTCTACCTCCATCCATCTCTACCTCCATCCATCTCTCCCTCCCTCCCTCCCCATCTCTACCTCCATTCATCCCTCCCTCCATCTCTACCTCCATCCATCCCTCCCTCCATCCCTCCCTCCCTCCATCTCTACCTCCATCCATCTCTACCTCCATCCATCTCTACCTCCATCCCTCCATCCCTCCCTCCCTCCCTCCCTCCCTCCCTCCCTCCCTCCCTCCCTCCCTCCCTCCCTCCCTCCATCTCTACCTCCATTCATCCCTCCCTCCATCAGTCCCTCCCTCCATCTCTACCTCCATCCATCTCTACCTCCATCCATCCCTCCCTCCATCCCTCCCTCCCTCCATCTCTACCTCCATCCATCTCTACCTCCATCCATCTCTACCTCCATCCATCTCTCCCTCCATCCATCTCTACCTCCATCCATCTCTCCCTCCCTCCATCTCTACCTCCATCCATCTCTACCTCCATCCATCTCTACCTCCATCCATCTCTACCTCCATCCATCCATCCCTCCATCCATCTCTACCTCCATCCATCTCTACCTCCATCCATCCCTCCCTCCATCCATCTCTACCTCCATCCATCCATCCCTCCCTCCATCTCTACCTCCATCCATCTCTACCTCCATCTCTACCTCATCCATCTCTACCTCCATCCATCTCTACCTCCATCCATCTCTACCTCCATCCATCCCTCCATCCATCTCTACCTCCATCATCCCTCCATCCATCTCTACCTCCATCCATCCATCCCTCCATCCATCTCTACCTCCATCCCTCCATCCATCCCTCCATCCATCTCTACCTCCATCCCTCCATCCATCTCTACCTCCATCCATCCCTCCATCCATCTCTACCTCCATCCATCCCTCCATCCATCTCTACCTCCATCTATCCCTCCATCCATCTCTACCTCCATCCATCTCTACTTCCATCCATCTCTACCTCCATCCATCCATCCCTCCATCCATCTCTACCTCCATCCATCTCTACCTCCATCCATCCCTCCCTCCATCCATCTCTACCTCCATCCATCCATCCCTCCCTCCATCTCTACCTCCATCCATCTCTACCTCCATCTCTACCTCATCCATCTCTACCTCCATCCATCTCTACCTCCATCCATCTCTACCTCCATCCATCCCTCCATCCATCTCTACCTCCATCATCCCTCCATCCATCTCTACCTCCATCCATCCATCCCTCCATCCATCTCTACCTCCATCCCTCCATCCATCCCTCCATCCATCTCTACCTCCATCCCTCCATCCATCTCTACCTCCATCCATCCCTCCATCCATCTCTACCTCCATCCATCCCTCCATCCATCTCTACCTCCATCCATCCCTCCATCCATCTCTACCTCCATCCATCCCTCCCTCCATCCATCAATACCTCATCCATCCCTCCCTCCATCTCTACCTCCATCCATCCCTCCCTCCATCCATCTCTACCTCCATCCATCTCTACCTCCCTCCCTCCCTCCCTCCCTCCCTCCCTCCCTCCCTCCCTCCCTCCCTCCCTCCCTCCCTCCCTCCCTCCCTCCCTCCCTCCATCCATCCCTCCCTCTATGTCTACCTCCATCCATCTCTACCTCCCTCCCTCCCTCCCTCCCTCCCTCCCTCCCTCCCTCCCTCCCTCCATCCATCCCTCCCTCTATGTCTACCTCCATCCATCTCTACCTCCATCCCTCCCTCCATCCATCCCTCCCTCCATCCATCTCTACCTCCATCCATCTCTACCTCCATCCCTCCCTCCATCCATCTCTACCTCTACCTTGTTTGATACTGGTTGTCCAGCTGTTCATCTGAACATCACAGACACACAGCTCCACCCGCCTCTACCCCTGGTCCTGATCTATTTAACACCACAGACACACGACTGCAACACCATCATTAAGTTTGCCGACGACACAACAGTGGTAGGCCTGATCACCGACAACGACCAGACAGCCTATAGGGAGGAGGTCAGAGATCTGGCCGTGTGGTGCCAGGACAACAACCTCTCCCTCAACGTGATCAAGACAAAGGAGATGATTATGGACTACAGGAAAAAGAAGAGGACTGAGCACGCCCCCATTCTCATCGACGGGGCTGTAGTGGAACAGGTTGAGAGCTTCAAGTTCCTTGGTGTCCACATCACCAACAAACTATCATGGTCCAAGCACACCAAGACAGTCGTGAAGAGGGTACGACAAAACCTATTCCCCCTAAGGAGACTGAAAATATTTGGAATGGGTCCTCAGATCCTCAAAAAGTTATACAGCTGCACCATCGAGAGCATCCTGACTGGTTGCATCACTGCCTGGTATGGCAACTGCTCGGCCTCCGACCGCAAGGAACTACAGAGGATAGTGCGTACGGCCCAGTACATCACTGGGGCCAAGCTTCCTGCCATCCAGGACCTCTATACCAGGCGGTGTCAGAGGAAGGCCCTAAAAATTGTCAAAGACTCCAGCCACCCTAGTCATAGACTGTTCTCTCTGCTACCGCACGGCAAGCGGTACCGGAGCGCCAAGTCTAGGTCCAAGAGGCTTCTCAACAGCTTCTACCCCCAAGCCATAAGACTCCTGAACAGCTAATCATGGCTACCTGGACTATTTGCATTGCCCCCCCACCCACCCTCTTTTACGCTGCTGCTACTCTGTTAATTATTTATGCATAGTCACTTTAACTCTACCCACATGTACATATTACCTCAACCACCTCAACTAGCCGGTGCCCCCGCACATTGACTCGGTACCGGTGCCCCCGCACATAGACTCCGTACCGGTACCCCCTGTATATAGCCTCCCTACTGTTATTTCCCATTGACTCTGTACCGGTACCCCCCTGTATATAGCCTCGCTACTGTTATTTCCCATTGACTCTGTACCGGTACCCCCTGTATATAGCCTCCCTGTTGTTATTTTACTGCTGCTCTTTAATATTTTGTTACAGTATAAAATAATAAGAAATACAAGTATTTTTGTGTGATTATTTTTGGTATTCTTTCTTAAAACTGCATTGTTGGTTAAGGGCTTGTAAGTAAGCATTTCACTGTAACGTCTACACCTGTTTTATTCTGTGCATGTGACAAATACAATTTGATTTGATTTTGATTTTTGTGATGATGGTGATGATGATGATGGTTTCTTCATCAGGGTGATGCTAACAGGTCAGAGGCCGACGATGAGAAACTGTCGACCTTTGAGGAGGAGGAGAAGATGAAGGAGCTGTATGCAGCAGGTACACACACACACACACACACATACACACACACACACACACACACACACACACACACACACACACACACACACACACACACACACCACACACACACACACACACACACACCACACACACACACACACACACACACACACACACACACACACACACACACACACACACACACACACACACACACACACACACACACACACACACCCACACACCACACACACACACACACACACACACACACACACACACACACACACACCCACACACCAGGGTTGGGGTCAATTCCAATTCAATTTGAAATTCAAGATTTTTACATTAAATTAAATTTACATTAAATTAAATTCGAATTTCAACAATCTTCAACTTATGGAATTGGAATCGATTGGACTTCGATTGTTTGGACTTCTTGAAATGGAATTGAATTGGAATTGTATATTTGACATTTCCCCAGTTAATGGAATGAATGCCAATAGTATCAACACGGCAGGATTAGTTTTAAATCCATATCGGTGCGAGCAGCAATGAACCGGGTTCACGGGAAGACAGAGAGGCCAAGATCAGTTGGAGAACCAAGCAAGCACTCCCATCATGTAGGACGTATCTTCCTTTATGTGCAATCAGTGACATCTTTACCATGATTATCTCTCAATACCTCAAGGATGATGCAAGTTAAATTTAGTCTAGTGTGACAAGTTCCACGTTGATACTGTGGAGGGGATTTACATGCTAATCTGCATCTGCTGGTACACTGGTGCCATCTGCTGGTACACTGGTGCCATCTGCTGGTACACTGGTGCCATCTATCTGCTGGTACACTGTGGCCATCTGCTGGTACATTGGTGCCATCTGCTGGTACACTGGTGCCATCTGCTGGTACACTGGTGCCATCTATCTGCTGGTACACTGGTGCCATCTATCTGCCGGTACACTGGTGCCATCTGCCGGTACACTGTGGCCATCTGCCGGTACACTGGTGCCATCTGCCGGTACACTGTGGCCATCTGCCGGTACACTGTGGCCATCTATCTGCCGGTACACTGTGGCCATCTGCCGGTACACTGTGGCCATCTGCCGGTACACTGTGGCCATCTTGGAATGCGTCAACATTATTTCTTCAAACTCTTTAGGGACTATTGTCATCACCAACATTTGGAGTGAATCTGACTTTTAGTCCATGAGAAGATGTTTTATGATTCTTTTAAGAATTAGCTTTACATAGTCAAACAAGTCAATTGTTAATAGTTTCCTTATTTTTTTTAAAGATATCAAACTTTACATGGTTCATCATGGTCATGGCGTTGATGACCCTAAAAAGTTGAACGTGTTGCTCAAAATTCCTCTGCAATCATCTTCTCCTCATGAACCATAGGTCAGATTCACTCCAGATGTCGTATTTACACTCATTACATCAGTCTCTAATGGTTTTGGGAATAGTTGTTGCCTTTCTGTCACCCTGTGAACCCCGGTCATTGCTGCTCATTACATCAGTCTCTAATGGTTTTGGGAATAGTTGTTGCCTTTCTGTTCCCTGTGAACCCTGTTCATTGCTGCTTGCAGCTATATTTCCAGCTTGTTATAGCTAGACTGTCTGAACAGTGACACGATCAGCCTGAATGTTTTTCTATATTTCCAGTATAGCTAGACTGTCTGAACAGTGACACGATCAGCCTGAATGTTTTTCTATATTTCCAGTATAGCTAGACTGTCTGAACAGTGACACGATCAGCCTGAATGTTTTTCTATATTTCCAGTATAGCTAGACTGTCTGAACAGTGACACGATCAGCCTGAATGTTTTTCTATATTTCCAGTATAGCTAGACTGTCTGAACAGTGACACGATCAGCCTGAATGTTTTTCTATATTTCCAGTATAGCTAGACTGTCTGAACAGTGACACAATCAGCCTGAATGTTTTTCTATATTTCCAGTATAGCTAGACTGTCTGAACAGTGACACGATCAGCCTGAATGTTTTTCTATATTTCCAGTATAGT
>CM062510.1:16699054-16714054 GCA_031479575.1 Coregonus ussuriensis | reverse complement strand
AGTGTGGATATATCTGGACAGTGTGTATATATCTGGACAGTGTGTATATATCTGGACAGTGTGTATATATCTGGACAGTGTGCATATATCTGGACAGTGTGTATATATCTGGACAGTGTGTATATATCTGGACAGTGTGTATATATCTGGACAGTGTGTATATATCTGGACAGTGTGTATATATCTGGACAGTGTGTATATATCTGGACAGTGTGTATATATCTGGACAGTGTGCATATATCTGGACAGTGTGGATATATCTGGACAGTGTGGATATATCTGGACAGTGTGTATATATCTGGACAGTGTGTATATATCTGGACAGTGTGTATATATCTGGACAGTGTGTATATATCTAGACAGTGTGTATATATCTGGACAGTGTGTATATATCTGGACAGTGTGTATATATCTGGACAGTGTGTACATATCTGGACAGTGTGTACATATCTGGACAGTGTGTATATATCTGGACAGTGTGTATATATCTGGACAGTGTGTATATATCTGGACAGTGTGTATATATCTAGACAGTGTGTATATATCTGGACAGTGTGTACATATCTGGACAGTGTGTACATATCTGGACAGTGTGTACATATCTGGACAGTGTGTACATATCTGGACAGTGTGTACATATCTGGACAGTGTGTATATATCTGGACAGTGTGTATACATCTGGACAGTGTGTATACATCTGGACAGTGTGTATACATCTGGACAGTGTGTATATATCTGGACAGTGTGTATATATCTGGACAGTGTGTATATATCTGGACAGTGTGTATATATCTGGACAGTGTGTATATATCTGGACAGTGTGTATATATCTGGACAGTGTGTATATATCTGGACAGTGTGTGTATATATCTGGACAGTGTGTATATATCTGGACAGTGTGTGTATATATCTGGACAGTGTGTATATATCTGGACAGTGTGTATATATCTGGACAGTGTGTATATATCTAGACAGTGTGTATATATCTAGACAGTGTGTATATATCTAGACAGTGTGTATATATCTGGACAGTGTGTATATATCTGGACAGTGTGTGTATATATCTGGACAGTGTGTGTATATATCTGGACAGTGTGTGTATATATCTGGACAGTGTGTGTATATATCTGGACAGTGTGTGTATATATCTGGACAGTGTGTATATATCTGGACAGTGTGTATATATCTGGACAGTGTGTGTATATATCTGGACAGTGTGTGTATATATCTGGACAGTGTGTGTATATATCTGGACAGTGTGTATTTATCTGGACAGTGTGTATATATCTGGACAGTGTGTATATATCTAGACAGTGTGTATATATCTGGACAGTGTATATATATCTGGACAGTGTGTGTATATATCTGGACAGTGTGTGTATATATCTGGACACTGTGTGTATATATATCTGGACAGTGTGTGTATATATCTGGACAGTGTGTGTATATATCTGGACAGTGTGTGTATATATATCTGGACAGTGTGTGTATATATATCTGGACAGTGTGTATATATCTGGACAGTGTGTATATATCTGGACAGTGTGTATATATCTGGACAGTGTGTATATATCTGGACAGTGTGTATATATCTGGACAGTGTGTATATATCTGGACAGTGTGTATATATCTGGACAGTGTGTATATATCTGGACAGTGTGTATATATCTGGACAGTGTGTATATATCTGGACAGTGTGTGTATATATCTGGACAGTGTGTATATATCTGGACAGTGTGTATATATCTGGACAGTGTGTATATATCTGGACAGTGTGTATATATCTGGACAGTGTGTATATATCTGGACAGTGTGTATATATCTGGACAGTGTGTGTATATCTGGACAGTGTGTATATATCTGGACAGTGTGTATATATCTGGACAGTGTGTATATATCTGGACAGTGTGTATATATCTGGACAGTGTGTATATATCTGGACAGTGTGTATATATCTGGACAGTGTGTATATATCTGGACAGTGTGTATATATCTGGACAGTGTGTATATATCTGGACAGTGTGTATATATCTGGACAGTGTGTATATATCTGGACAGTGTGTATATATCTGGACAGTGTGTATATATCTGGACAGTGTGTATATATCTGGACAGTGTGTATATATCTGGACAGTGTGTATATATCTGGACAGTGTGTATATATCTGGACAGTGTGTATATATCTGGACAGTGTGTATATATCTGGACAGTGTGTATATATCTGGACAGTGTGTATATATCTGGACAGTGTGTGTATATATCTGGACAGTGTGTATATATCTGGACAGTGTGTATATATCTGGACAGTGTGTATATATCTGGACAGTGTGTATATATCTGGACAGTGTGTATATATCTGGACAGTGTGTATATATCTGGACAGTGTGTATATATCTGGACAGTGTGTATATATCTGGACAGTGTGTATATATCTGGACAGTGTGTATATATCTGGACAGTGTGTATATATCTGGACAGTGTGGATATATCTGGACAGTGTGTATATATCTGGACAGTGTGGATATATCTGGACAGTGTGTATATATCTGGACAGTGTGTATATATCTGGACAGTGTGTATATATCTGGACAGTGTGTATATATCTGGACAGTGTGTATATATCTGGACAGTGTGTATATATCTGGACAGTGTGTATATATCTGGACAGTGTGTATATATCTGGACAGTGTGTGTATATCTGGACAGTGTGTATATATCTGGACAGTGTGTATATATCTGGACAGTGTGTATATATCTGGACAGTGTGTATATATCTGGACAGTGTGTGTATATCTGGACAGTGTGTATATATCTGGACAGTGTGTATATATCTGGACAGTGTGTATATATCTGGACAGTGTGGATATATCTGGACAGTGTGTATATATCTGGACAGTGTGTATATATCTGGACAGTGTGTATATATCTGGACAGTGTGTATATATCTGGACAGTGTGTATATATCTGGACAGTGTGTATATATCTAGGACAGTGTGTATATATCTGGACAGTGTGTATATATCTGGACAGTGTGTACATATCTGGACAGTGTGTACATATCTGGACAGTGTGTACATATCTGGACAGTGTGTATATATCTGGACAGTGTGTATATATCTGGACAGTGTGTATATATCTGGACAGTGTGTATATATCTAGACAGTGTGTATATATCTGGACAGTGTGTATATATCTGGACAGTGTGTACATATCTGGACAGTGTGTATATATCTGGACAGTGTGTATATATCTGGACAGTGTGTATATATCTGGACAGTGTGTATATATCTGGACAGTGTGTATATATCTGGACAGTGTGTATATATCTGGACAGTGTCTGTATATATCTGGACAGTGTGTGTATATATCTGGACAGTGTGTGTATATATCTGGACAGTGTGTATATATCTGGACAGTGTGTATATATCTGGACAGTGTGTATATATCTGGACAGTGTGTATATATCTGGACAGTGTGTATATATCTAGACAGTGTGTATATATCTGGACAGTGTGTATATATCTGGACAGTGTGTACATATCTAGGACAGTGTGTATATCTGGACAGTGTGTATATATCTGGACAGTGTGTATATCTGGACAGTGTGTGTATATCTGGACAGTGTGGATATATCTGGACAGTGTGTATATATCTGGACAGTGTGTATATATCTGGACAGTGTGTGTATATCTGGACAGTGTGTGTATATCTGGACAGTGTGTGTATATCTGGACAGTGTGTGTATATCTGGACAGTGTGTATATATCTGGACAGTGTGTATATATCTGGACAGTGTGTATATATCTGGACAGTGTGTATATATCTGGACAGTGTGTATATATCTGGACAGTGTGTATATATCTAGACAGTGTGTATATATCTAGACAGTGTGTATATATCTAGACAGTGTGTATATATCTGGACAGTGTGTATATATCTGGACAGTGTGTATATATCTGGACAGTGTGTATATATCTGGACAGTGTGTACATATCTGGACAGTGTGTACATATCTGGACAGTGTGTATATATCTGGACAGTGTGTATATATCTGGACAGTGTGTATATATCTGGACAGTGTGTATATATCTAGACAGTGTGTATATATCTGGACAGTGTGTATATATCTGGACAGTGTGTACATATCTAGACAGTGTGTATATATCTGGACAGTGTGTACATATCTGGACAGTGTGTATATATCTGGACAGTGTGTATATATCTGGACAGTGTGTATATATCTGGACAGTGTGTATATATCTGGACAGTGTGTATATATCTGGACAGTGTGTATATATCTGGACAGTGTCTGTATATATCTGGACAGTGTGTGTATATATCTGGACAGTGTGTGTATATATCTGGACAGTGTGTGTATATATCTGGACAGTGTGTATATATCTGGACAGTGTGTATATATCTGGACAGTGTGTATATATCTGGACAGTGTGTATATATCTAGACAGTGTGTATATATCTGGACAGTGTGTATATATCTGGACAGTGTGTACATATCTAGACAGTGTGTACATATCTGGACAGTGTGTACATATCTGGACAGTGTGTATATATCTGGACAGTGTGTATATATCTGGACAGTGTGTATACTATCTGGACAGTGTCTGTATATATCTGGACAGTGTGTATATATCTGGACAGTGTGTGTATATATCTGGACAGTGTGTATATATCTGGACAGTGTGTATATATCTGGACAGTGTGTATATATCTGGACAGTGTGTGTATATATCTGGACAGTGTGTATATATCTGGACAGTGTGTATATATCTGGACAGTGTGTATATATCTGGACAGTGTGTATATATCTGGACAGTGTGTATATATCTGGACAGTGTGTAATATCTGGACAGTGTGTATATATCTGGACAGTGTGTAATATCTGGACAGTGTGTATATATCTGGACAGTGTGTATATATCTGGACAGTGTGTATATATCTGGACAGTGTGTATATATCTGGACAGTGTGTATATATCTGGACAGTGTGTGATATATCTGGACAGTGTGTATATATCTGGACAGTGTGTATATATCTGGACAGTGTGTATATATTCTGGACAGTGTGTGTATATATCTGGACAGTGTGTATATATCTGGACAGTGTGTATATATCTGGACAGTGTGTATATATCTGGACAGTGTGTATATATCTGGACAGTGGTGTATATATCTGGACAGTGTGTATATATCTGGACAGTGTGTATATATCTGGACAGTGTGTATATATCTGGACAGTGTGTATATATCTGGACAGTGTGTATATATCTGGACAGTGTGTATATATTGGACAGTGTGTATATATCTGGACAGTGTGTATATATCTGGACAGTGTGTATATATCTGGACAGTGTGTATATATCTGGACAGTGTGTATATATCTGGACAGTGTGTATATATCTGGACAGTGTGTATATATCTGGACAGTGTGTATATATCTGGACAGTGTGTATATATCTAGACAGTGTGTATATATCTGGACAGTGTGTATATATCTGGACAGTGTGTACATATCTAGACAGTGTGTATATATCTGGACAGTGTGTACATATCTGGACAGTGTGTATATATCTGGACAGTGTGTATATATCTGGACAGTGTGTATACATCTGGACAGTGTGTATACATCTGGACAGTGTGTATATATCTGGACAGTGTGTATATATCTGGACAGTGTCTGTATATATCTGGACAGTGTCTGTATATATCTGGACAGTGTGTATATATCTGGACAGTGTGTATATATCTGGACAGTGTGTATATATCTGGACAGTGTGTATATATCTGGACAGTGTGTATATATCTGGACAGTGTGTATATATCTGGACAGTGTGTATATATCTAGACAGTGTGTATATATCTGGACAGTGTGTATATATCTGGACAGTGTGTACATATCTAGACAGTGTGTATATCTGGACAGTGTGTATATATCTGGACAGTGTGTATATCTGGACAGTGTGTGTATATCTGGACAGTGTGTATATATCTGGACAGTGTGGATATATCTGGACAGTGTGTATATATCTGGACAGTGTGTATATATCTGGACAGTGTGTGTATATCTGGACAGTGTGTGTATATCTGGACAGTGTGTATATATCTGGACAGTGTGTATATATCTGGACAGTGTGGATATATCTGGACAGTGTGTATATATCTGGACAGTGTGTATATATCTGGACAGTGTGTATATATCTGGACAGTGTGTATATATCTGGACAGTGTGTATATATCTGGACAGTGTGTATATATCTAGACAGTGTGTATATATCTAGACAGTGTGTATATATCTGGACAGTGTGTATATATCTGGACAGTGTGTATATATCTGGACAGTGTGTATATATCTGGACAGTGTGTATATATCTGGACAGTGTGTACATATCTGGACAGTGTGTACATATCTGGACAGTGTGTATATATCTGGACAGTGTGTATATATCTGGACAGTGTGTATATATCTAGACAGTGTGTATATATCTGGACAGTGTGTATATATCTGGACAGTGTGTACATATCTAGACAGTGTGTATATATCTGGACAGTGTGTACATATCTGGACAGTGTGTATATATCTGGACAGTGTGTATATATCTGGACAGTGTGTATACATCTGGACAGTGTGTATACATCTGGACAGTGTGTATATATCTGGACAGTGTGTATATATCTGGACAGTGTCTGTATATATCTGGACAGTGTCTGTATATATCTGGACAGTGTGTGTATATATCTGGACAGTGTGTATATATCTGGACAGTGTGTATATATCTGGACAGTGTGTATATATCTGGACAGTGTGTATATATCTGGACAGTGTGTATATATCTGGACAGTGTGAATATATCTGGACAGTGTGTATATATCTGGACAGTGTGTACATATCTAGACAGTGTGTACATATCTGGACAGTGTGTACATATCTGGACAGTGTGTACATATCTGGACAGTGTGTATATATCTGGACAGTGTGTATATATCTGGACAGTGTGTATATATCTGGACAGTGTGTATATATCTGGACAGTGTGTATATATCTGGACAGTGTGTGTATATCTGGACAGTGTGTGTATATCTGGACAGTGTGTATATATCTGGACAGTGTGTATATATCTGGACAGTGTGTATATATCTGGACAGTGTGTATATATCTAGACAGTGTGTGTATATCTGGACAGTGTGTATATATCTGGACAGTGTGTATATATCTGGACAGTGTGTATATATCTGGACAGTGTGTATATATCTGGACAGTGTGTATATATCTGGACAGTGTGTATATATCTGGACAGTGTGTATATATCTGGACAGTGTGTGTATATATCTGGACAGTGTGTATATATCTGGACAGTGTGTATATATCTGGACAGTGTGTATATATCTGGACAGTGTGTATATATCTGGACAGTGTGTATATATCTGGACAGTGTGTATATATCTGGACAGTGTGTATATATCTGGACAGTGTGTATATATCTGGACAGTGTGTATATATCTGGACAGTGTGTATATATCTGGACAGTGTGTATATATCTGGACAGTGTGTGTATATATCTGGACAGTGTGTGTATATATCTGGACAGTGTGTATATATCTGGACAGTGTGTATATATCTGGACAGTGTGTATATATCTGGACAGTGTGTATATATCTGGACAGTGTGTATATATCTGGACAGTGTGTATATATCTGGACAGTGTGTATATATCTGGACAGTGTGTATATATCTGGACAGTGTGTATATATCTGGACAGTGTGTATATATCTGGACAGTGTGTATATATCTGGACAGTGTGTATATATCTGGACAGTGTGTATATATCTGGACAGTGTGTATATATCTGGACAGTGTGTGTATATATCTGGACAGTGTGTATATATCTGGACAGTGTGTATATATCTGGACAGTGTGTATATATCTGGACAGTGTGTATATATCTGGACAGTGTGTATATATCTGGACAGTGTGTATATATCTGGACAGTGTGTATATATCTGGACAGTGTGTATATATCTGGACAGTGTGTATATATCTGGACAGTGTGTATATATCTGGACAGTGTGTATATATCTGGACAGTGTGTATATATCTGGACAGTGTGTGTATATATCTGGACAGTGTGTGTATATATCTGGACAGTGTGTATATATCTGGACAGTGTGTATATATCTGGACAGTGTGTATATATCTGGACAGTGTGTATATATCTGGACAGTGTGTATATATCTGGACAGTGTCTGTATATATCTGGACAGTGTGTGTATATATCTGGACAGTGTGTGTATATATCTGGACAGTGTGTATATATCTGGACAGTGTGTATATATCTGGACAGTGTGTATATATCTGGACAGTGTGTATATATCTGGACAGTGTGTATATATCTAGACAGTGTGTATATATCTGGACAGTGTGTATATATCTGGACAGTGTGTACATATCTAGACAGTGTGTATATCTGGACAGTGTGTATATATCTGGACAGTGTGTATATCTGGACAGTGTGTGTATATCTGGACAGTGTGTATATATCTGGACAGTGTGGATATATCTGGACAGTGTGTATATATCTGGACAGTGTGTATATATCTGGACAGTGTGTGTATATCTGGACAGTGTGTGTATATCTGGACAGTGTGTATATATCTGGACAGTGTGTATATATCTGGACAGTGTGGATATATCTGGACAGTGTGTATATATCTGGACAGTGTGTATATATCTGGACAGTGTGTATATATCTGGACAGTGTGTATATATCTGGACAGTGTGTATATATCTGGACAGTGTGTATATATCTAGACAGTGTGTATATATCTAGACAGTGTGTATATATCTGGACAGTGTGTATATATCTGGACAGTGTGTATATATCTGGACAGTGTGTATATATCTGGACAGTGTGTATATATCTGGACAGTGTGTACATATCTGGACAGTGTGTACATATCTGGACAGTGTGTATATATCTGGACAGTGTGTATATATCTGGACAGTGTGTATATATCTAGACAGTGTGTATATATCTGGACAGTGTGTATATATCTGGACAGTGTGTACATATCTAGACAGTGTGTATATATCTGGACAGTGTGTACATATCTGGACAGTGTGTATATATCTGGACAGTGTGTATATATCTGGACAGTGTGTATACATCTGGACAGTGTGTATATATCTGGACAGTGTGTATATATCTGGACAGTGTGTATATATCTGGACAGTGTCTGTATATATCTGGACAGTGTCTGTATATATCTGGACAGTGTGTGTATATATCTGGACAGTGTGTATATATCTGGACAGTGTGTATATATCTGGACAGTGTGTATATATCTGGACAGTGTGTATATATCTGGACAGTGTGTATATATCTGGACAGTGTGAATATATCTGGACAGTGTGTATATATCTGGACAGTGTGTACATATCTAGACAGTGTGTACATATCTGGACAGTGTGTACATATCTGGACAGTGTGTACATATCTGGACAGTGTGTATATATCTGGACAGTGTGTATATATCTGGACAGTGTGTATATATCTGGACAGTGTGGATATATCTGGACAGTGTGTATATATCTGGACAGTGTGTGTATATATCTGGACAGTGTGTGTATATATCTGGACAGTGTGTGTATATATCTGGACAGTGTGTATATATCTGGACAGTGTGTGTATATATCTGGACAGTGTGTGTATATATCTGGACAGTGTGTGTATATATCTGGACAGTGTGTGTATATATCTGGACAGTGTGTATATATCTGGACAGTGTGTGTATATATCTGGACAGTGTGTGTATATATCTGGACAGTGTGTGTATATATCTGGACAGTGTGTGTATATCTGGACAGTGTGTGTATATCTAGACAGTGTGTATATATCTGGACAGTGTGTGTATATATCTGGACAGTGTGTATATATCTAGACAGTGTGTATATATCTGGACAGTGTGTATATATCTGGACAGTGTGTGTGTATATATCTGGACAGTGTGTATATATCTGGACAGTGTGTGTATATATCTGGACAGTGTGTATATATCTGGACAGTGTGTATATATCTGGACAGTGTGTATATATCTGGACAGTGTGTGTATATATCTGGACAGTGTGTATATATCTGGACTGTGTGTATATATCTGGACAGTGTGTATATATCTGGACAGTGTGTATATATCTGTACAGTGTGTATATATCTGGACAGTGTGTATATATCTAGACAGTGTGTATATATCTGGACAGTGTGTATATATCTGGACAGTGTGTGTATATATCTGGACAGTGTGTATATATCTGGACAGTGTGTATATATCTGGACAGTGTGTGTATATATCTGGACAGTGTGTGTATATATCTGGACAGTGTGTATATATCTGGACAGTGTGTGTATATATCTGGACAGTGTGTATATATCTGGACAGTGTGTATATATCTAGACAGTGTGTATATATCTGGACAGTGTGTATATATCTGGACAGTGTGTGTATATATCTGGACAGTGTGTGTATATATCTGGACAGTGTGTGTATATATCTGGACAGTGTATGTATATATCTGGACAGTGTGTATATATCTGGACAGTGTGTATATATCTGGACAGTGTGTATATATCTGGACAGTGTGTGTATATATCTGGACAGTGTGTGTATATATCTGGACAATATGTATATATCTGGACAGTGTGTATATATCTGGACAGTCTGTATATATCTGGACAGTGTGTATATATCTGGACAGTTTGTATATATCTGGACAGTGTGTATATATCTGGACAGTGTGTATATATCTGGACAGTGTGTATATATCTGGACAGTGTGTATATATCTGGACAGTGTGTGTATATATCTGGACAGTGTGTGTATATATCTGGACAGTGTGTGTATATATCTGGACAGTGTGTGTATATATCTGGACAGTGTGTGTATATATCTGGACAGTGTGTGTATATATCTGGACAGTGTGTGTATATATCTGGACAGTGTGTATATATCTGGACAGTGTGTATATATCTGGACAGTGTGTGTATATATCTGGACAGTGTGTGTATATATCTGGACAGTGTGTGTATATATCTGGACAGTGTGTATATATCTGGACAGTGTGTATATATCTGGACAGTGTGTATATATCTGGACAGTGTGGATATATCTGGACAGTGTGGATATATCTGGACAGTGTGGATATACATTTACATTTTACATTTTAGTCATTTAGCAGACGCTCTTAACCAGAGCGACTTACAGGAGCAATTAGGGTTAAGTGCCTTGCTCAAGGGCACATTAACGTCATTTAGCAGACGCTCTTAGCCAGAGCGACTCACAAATTGGTGCGTTCACCCTATAGCCAGTGGGATAACCACTTTACAATTTGGGGGGGGGGGGGGGGGGGGGGGGGGGTTAGAAGGAATACTTTAGCCTATCCCAGGTATTCCTTAAAGAGGTGGGGTTTCAAATGTCTCCGGAAGGTGGTGAGTGACTCCGCTGTCCTGGCGTCGTGAGGGAGCTTGTTCCACCATTGGGGTGCCAGAGCAGCGAACAGTTTTGACTGGGCTGAGCGGGAGCTGTGCTTCCGCAGAGGAAGGGGAGCCAGCAGGCCAGAGGTGGATGAACGCAATGTCCTCGTTTGGGTGTAGGGACTGATCAGAGCCTGAAGGTACAGGGGTGCCGTTCCCCTCACTGCTCCAAAGGCAAGCACCATGGTCTTGTAGCGGATGCGAGCTTCAATTGGAAGCCAGTGGAGAGTGCGGAGGAGGGGGGTGACGTGAGAGAACTTGGGAAGGTTGAACACCAGACGGGCTGCGGCATTCTGGATGAGTTGTAGGGGTTTAATGGCACAGGCAGGGAGCCCAGCCAACAGCGAGTTGCAGTAGTCCAGACGGGAGATGACAAGTGCCTGGACCAGGACCTGCGCCGCTTCCTGTGTAAGGCAGGGTCGCACTCTCCGAATGTTGTAGAGCATGAACCTGCAGGAGCGGGTCACCGCCTTGATGTTGGCGGAGAACGACAGGGTGTTGTCCAGGGTCACGCCTAGGCTCTTCGCACTCTGGGAGGAGGACACAGCGGAGTTGTCTACCGTGATGGCGAGATCATGGAACGGGCAGTCCTTCCCCGGGAGGAAGAGCAGCTCCGTCTTGCCAGGGTTCAGCTTGAGGTGGTGATCCGTCATCCATACTGATATGTCTGCCAGACATGCAGAGATGCGATTCGCCACCTGGTTATCAGAAGGGGGAAAGGAGAAGATTAGTTGTGTATCGTCAGCGTAGCAATGATAGGAAAGGCCATGTGAGGATATGACAGAGCCAAGTGACTTGGTGTATAGGGAGAAAAGGAGAGGGCCCAAAACCGATCCCTGGGGGACACCAGTGGTGAGAGCACGTGGTGCGGAGACAGCTTCCCGCCACGCCACTTGGTAGGAGCGACCGGTCAGGTAGGACGCAATCCAGGAGTGAGCCGCGCCGGAGATGCCCATTTCGGAGAGGGTGGAGAGGAGGATCTGATGGTTCACAGTATCAAAGGCAGCAGACAGGTCTAGAAGGACAAGAGCAGAGGAGAGAGAGTTAGCTTTAGCAGTGCGGAGAGTCTCTGTGACACAGAGAAGAGCAGTCTCAGTTGAATGACCAGTCCTGAAACCTGATTGGTTTGGATCAAGAAGGTCATTCTGAGAGAGATAGCAAGAGAGTTGGCTAAAGACGGCACGCTCAATAGTTTTGGAAAGAAAAGAAAGAAGGGATACTGGTCTGTAGTTGTTGACATCAGTGGGGTCGAGTGTTGGTTTTTTGAGAAGGGGAGTAACTCTCGCTCTCTTGAAGACGGAAGGGACATGGCCAGCGGTCAAGGATGAGTTGATCAGCGAGGTGAGGTAGGGGAGAAGGTCACCGGAGATGGTCTGGAGAAGGGAGGAGGGGATGGGGTCAAGCGGGCAGGTTGTTGGGCGGCCTGCAGTCACAAGTCGCAGGATCTTATCTGGAGAGAGAGGGGAGAAAGAAGTCAAAGCATAGGGTAGGGCAGTGTGAGCAGGACCAGCAGTGTCATTAGACTTAACAAACAAGGATCGGATGTCGTCAACCTTCTTTTCAAAGTGGTTGACGAAGTCATCCACAGAGAGAGAGGAGGGGGGGGGGGGGGGGAGGGAGGATTCAGGAGGGAGGAAAATGTGGCAAAGAGCTTCCTAGGGTTAGAGGCAGATGCTTGGAATTTAGAGTGGTAGAAGGTGGCCTTAGCAGCAGAAACAGATGAAGAAAATGTAGAGAGGAGGGAGTGAAAAGATGCCAGGTCGGCAGGGAATTTAGTTTTCTTCCATTTCCGCTCCGCTGCCCGGAGCTCTGTTCTGTGAGCTCGCAATGAGTCATCAAGCCACGGAGCTGGAGGGGAGGACCGAGCCGGCCGGGAGGATAGGGGACACAGAGAGTCAAAGGATGCAGAAAGGGAGGAGAGGAGGGTTGAGGAGGCAGAATCAGGAGATTGGAGGGAGAAGGATTGAGCAGAGGGAAGAGATGATAGGATGGAAGAGGAGAGAGTAGTGGGAGAGAGAGAGCGAAGGTTGCGGCGGCGCATTACCATCTGTGTAGGGGCAGAGTGAGTAGTGTGGGAGGAGAGTGAGAGAGAAAAGGAAACAAAGTAGTGGTCGGAGACTTGGAGGGGAGTTGCAGTGAGATTAGTAGAGGAGCAGCATCTAGTGAAGATGAGGTCAAGCGTATCGCCTGCCTTGTGAGTAGGGGGGGACGGTGAGAGGGTGAGGTCAAAAGAGGAGAGGAGTGGAAAGAAGGAGGCAGAGAGAAATGAGTCAAATGTGGACATAGGGAGGTTGAAATCCCCCAAAACTGTGAGGGGTGAGCCATCCTCAGGGAAGGAACTTATCAAGGCGTCAAGCTCATTGATGAACTCTCCAAGGGAACCTGGAGGGCGATAGATGACAAGGATATTAAGCTTAAATGGGCTAGTGACTGTGACAGCATGGAATTCAAATGAGGAGATAGACAGATGGGTTAGGGGAAAAATTGAGAATGTCCACTTGGGAGAGATGAGGATTCCTGTACCACCACCCCTCTGACCAGATGCTCTCGGGGTATGCGAGAACACATGGTCAGACGAGGAGAGAGCAGTAGGAGTAGCGGTGTTTTCAGTGGTGATCCATGTTTCCGTCAGCGCCAGGAAGTCGAGGGACTGGAGGTTGGCATAGGCTGGGATGAAGTCAGCTTTGTTGGCAGCAGAACGGCAGTTCCAGAGGCTGCCTGCGACCTGGAACTCCACGTGGGTGGTGCGTGCAGGGACCACCAGATTGGAGAGGCAGCAGCCACGCGGTGTGGTGCGTTTGTGTAGCCTGTGCAGAGAGGAGAGAACAGGGATAGGCAGAGGCATAGTTGACAGGCTGTAGCAAATGGCTACAAAAATGCAGAGGAGATCGGAATGAAATGGGCTAAGCATCTGGGAGTGGAGAGAGCAGGGCCTCCCTCACCAAAACTTCTACCTCGGAAACTAAAATTGTTTCACTGAACCACCCGAAGAAAAAAACTCTCCCAACTTCCGCCTTTGGAAATCAGAATTGTTGTGAACCACAGCGGTTCAATGTTTAAAGGAATAGACTCAACCCACTTTGTTCAGCTAGCCAACTATGACACCATAGCCAACTAGCAGACTAGCATCCAATAACAATAACACACCGTTTAGCGCCAACACTTGGTCACAACAAACCACCAATATTGTGATAACACACTAAACAGATCATTCGTGTCTGTGTCAAGTTCCTTACATGACGCAGCAATGATTAGACGTTGGCTAGCTAGGACAAGTAAATTGTGGTTAGCTACTTCAGTACAGCCAATATCCACACTGTCCATATCTGGACAGTGTGGATATATCTGGACAGTGTGGATATATCTAGACAGTGTGTATATATCTGGACAGTGTGTGTATATATCTGGACAGTGTGTATATATCTGGACAGTGTGTATATATCTGGACAGTGTGTATATAT
>CM062510.1:16689054-16694054 GCA_031479575.1 Coregonus ussuriensis | reverse complement strand
CCCCACAGCACTGATACACACCATCACTCTGGAGAGACCTGACATACAGCCCCCACAGTACTGATACACACCATCACTCTGGAGAGACCAGACATACAGCCCCCACAGTACTGATACACACCATCACTCTGGAGAGACCTGACATACAGCCCCCACAGTACTGATACACACCATCACTCTGGAGAGACCTGACATACAGCCCCCACAGTACTGATACACACCATCACTCTGGAGAGACCAGACATACAGCCCCCACAGTACTGATACACACCATCACTCTGGAGAGACCAGACATACAGCCCCCACAGTACTGATACACACCATCACTCTGGAGAGACCTGACATACAGCCCCCACAGTACTGATACACACCATCACTCTGGAGAGACCTGACATTCAGCCCCCACAGTACTGATACACACCATCACTCTGGAGAGACCAGACATACAGCCCCCACAGTACTGATACACACCATCACTCTGGAGAGACCAGCCCCCACAGTACTGATACACACCATCACTCTGGAGAGACCTGACATACAGCCCCCACAGTACTGATACACACCATCACTCTGGAGAGACCAGACATACAGCCCCCACAGTACTGATACACACCATCACTCTGGAGAGACCTGACATACAGCCCCCACAGTACTGATACACACCATCACTCTGGAGAGACCAGACATACAGCCCCCACAGCACTGATACACACCATCACTCTGGAGAGACCTGACATACAGCCCCCACAGTACTGATACACACCATCACTCTGGAGAGACCAGACATACAGCCCCCACAGTACTGATACACACCATCACTCTGGAGAGACCTGACATACAGCCCCCACAGTACTGATACACACCATCACTCTGGAGAGACCTGACATACAGCCCCCACAGTACTGATACACACCATCACTCTGGAGAGACCAGCCCCCACAGTACTGATACACACCATCACTCTGGAGAGACCTGACATACAGCCCCCACAGTACTGATACACACCATCACTCTGGAGAGACCAGCCCCCACAGTACTGATACACACCATCACTCTGGAGAGACCTGACATACAGCCCCCACAGTACTGATACACACCATCACTCTGGAGAGACCAGACATACAGCCCCCACAGTACTGATACACACCATCACTCTGGAGAGACCAGACATACAGCCCCCACAGTACTGATACACACCATCACTCTGGAGAGACCTGACATACAGCCCCCACAGTACTGATACACACCATCACTCTGGAGAGACCAGCCCCCACAGTACTGATACACACCATCACTCTGGAGAGACCTGACATACAGCCCCCACAGTACTGATACACACCATCACTCTGGAGAGACCTGACATACAGCCCCCACAGTACTGATACACACCATCACTCTGGAGAGACCAGACATACAGCCCCCACAGTACTGATACACACCATCACTCTGGAGAGACCAGACATACAGCCCCCACAGTACTGATACACACCATCACTCTGGAGAGACCAGACATACAGCCCCCACAGTACTGATACACACCATCACTCTGGAGAGACCTGACATACAGCCCCCACAGTACTGATACACACCATCACTCTGGAGAGACCTGACATACAGCCCCCACAGTACTGTAAGATACATAAACACCTTAATACTGTTCCCCATTCAATTCCCTTCCCTTTGTTCTTCAAAATAGTGTTTTCACAGGAAGCTAGGTAGACTAACCCTGTGTGTATGTGTGTGTGTGTGTGTGTGTGTGTGTGTGTGTGTGTGTGTGTGTGTGTCTGTGTGTGTGTGTTTGTGTGTGTGTGTTGTGTTTTCAGGAGAGAGTGTTCCTCAGTGTGTCCAACCACATCTTCACTGTGATCTTCATAGCAGAAATGACCGTTAAGGTAACGTAACACATTTAGTTAAGGTAACGTAAAACATTTAGTTAAGGTAAGGTAACGTAACACATTTAGTTAAGGTAACGTAACACATTTAGTTAAGGTAAGGTAACGTAACACATTTAGTTAAGGTAACGTAACACATTTAATTAAGGTAACTTAACACATTGAGTTAAGGTAACGTAAAAACATTTAGTTAAGGTAACGTAACACATTTAGTTAAGGTAAGGTAACGTAACACATTTAGTTAAGGTAACGTAAAAACATTTAGTTAAGGTAACGTAAAAACATTTAGTTAAGGTAACGTAACACATTTAGTTAAGGTAAGGTAACGTAACACATTGAGTTAAGGTAACGTAAAAACATTTAGTGAAGGTGAAGTAAAACATTTAGTTGAGGTAAAATAAAAACATTTAGTTTAGGTAAAGTAAAACTTTTTTTTTTATGGGGTAGATCAGCTTTAAAATTGCAGATAGATTGTAACTTCCATCAATGTAATTGTCTGCATCACTTCCAATCCCCCATATGTTTTTTTATCTCGCAAATATATATATATATATACACACTACTGGTCAAAAGTTTTAGAACGTAGTTTGGACACATCTACTCATTCAAGGGTTTTTCTTTGTTTTTACTATTTTCTACATTGTAGAATAATAGTGAAGACACCAAAACTATGAAATAACACATATGGAATCATGTAGTAACCAAAAAAGTGTTAAACAAATCAAAATATATTTTATATTTGAGATTCTTCAAATAGCCACCCTTTGCCTTGATGACAGCTTTGCACACTCTTGGCATTCTCTCAACCAGCTTCATGACGTGGGCACCTGGAATGCATTTAAATTAACAGCTGTGCCTTGTTAAAAGTTAATTTGTGGAATTTCTTTCCTTCTTAATGCGTTTGAGCCAATCAGTTGTGTTGTGACAAGGTAGGTGGGGTATACAGAAGATAGCCCTATTTGGTAAAAGACCAAGTCCATATTATGGCAAGAACAGCTCAAATAAGCAAAGAGAAACAACAGTCCATCATTACTTTAAGACATGAAGGTTAGTCAATACGGAAACATTTCAAGAAATTTGAAAGTTTCTTCCAATGCAGTCGCAAAAACCATCAAGCGCTATGATGAAACTGGCTCTCATGAGGACCGCCACAGGAAAGGAAGACCCAGAGTTACCTCTGCTGCAGAGGATAAGTTCATTAGAGTTACCAACCTCAGAAATTGCAGCCCAAATAAATGCTTCACAGAGTTCAAGTAACAGACACATCTCAACATCAACTGTTCAGAGGAGACTGTGCAAATCAGGCCTTCATGGTCGAATTGCTGCAAAGAAACCACTACTAAAGGACACCAACAAGAAGAAGAGACTTGCTTGAGCCAAGAAACACGAACAATGGACATTAGACCGTTGGAAATGTGTCCTTTGGTCTGGAGTCCAAATTGGAGACTTTTGGTTCAAACTGCTGTGTCTTTGTGAGACGCGGAGTGGGTGAACGGATGATCTCCGCATGTGTAGTTCCCACCGTAAAGCATGGAGGAGGAGGTGTTATGGTGTGGGGGTGCTTTGCTGGTGACACTGTCTGTGATTTATTTAGAATTCAAGGCACACTTAACCAGCATGGCTACCACAGCGTTCTGCAGCGATACGCCATCCCATCTGGTTTGGGCTTAGTGGGACTATCATTTGTTTTTCAACAGGACAATGACCCAACACACCTCCAGGCTGTGTAAGGGCTATTTTACCAAGAAGGAGAGTGATGGAGTGCTGCATCAGATGACCTGGCCTCCACAATCCCCCGACCTCAACCAAATTGAGATGGTTTGGGATGAGTCGGACCGCAGAGTGAAGGAAAAGCAGCCAACAAGTGCTCAGCATATGTGGGAACTCCTTCAAGACTGTTGGAAAAGCATTCCAGGTGAAGCTGGTTGAGAGAAATGCCAAGAGTGTGCAAAGCTGTCATCAAGGCAAAGGGTGGCTATTTGAAGAAACTCAAATATAAAATACATTTTGATTTGTTTAACACTTTTTGGGTTACTACATGATTCCATATGTGTTTTTTCATAGTTTTGATGTCTTCTCTGGATAAGAGCGTCTGCTAAATGACTAAAATTTAAATGTAAATGTCTTCACTATTGTAGGAAATAGTAAAAATAAAGAAAAACCCTTGAATGAGTAGGTGTTCTAAAACTTTTGACCGGTAGTGTACATATAAATACATATACATATAAATACAGTGAGGGGAAAAAAGTATTTGATCCCCTGCTGATTTTGTACGTTTGCCCACTGACAAAGACATGATCAGTCTATAATTTTAATGGTAGGTCTATTTCAACAGTGAGAGACAGAATAACAACAAAACAATCCAGAAAAATGTTATAAATTGATTTCCATTTTAATGAGGGAAATACAGTGGGGGAAAAAATGTATTTAGCCAGCCACCAATTGTGCAAGTTCTCCCACTTAAAAAGATGAGAGAGGCCTGTAATTTTCATCACTTTGACAGACAAATTGAAAAAAAAAATCCAGAAAATCACATTGTAGGATTTTTAATTAATTAATTTGCAAATTATGGTGGAAAATAAGTATTTGGTCACCTACAAACAAGCAAGATTTCTGGCTCTCACAGACATGTAACTTCTTCTTTAAGAGGCTCCTCCGTCCTCCACTCGTTACCTGTATTAATGGCACCTGTTTGAACTTGTTATCAGTATAAAAGACACCTGTCCACAACCTCAAACAGTCACACTGCAAACTCCACTATGGCCAAGACCAAAGAGCTGTCAAAGGACACCAGAAACACAATTGTAGACCTTCACCAGGCTGGGAAGACCGAATCTGCAATAGGTAAGCAGCTTGGTTTGAAGAAATCAACTGTGGGAGCAATTATTAGGAAATGGAAGACATACAAGACCACTGATAATCTCCCTCGATCTGGGGTCAAAATGATCACAAGAACGTGGTACTGTGGATATAGATACTTTTGTACCTGTTTCCTCCAGCATCTTCACAAGGTCCTTTGCTGTTGTTCTGGGATTGATTTGCACCAAAGTATGTTAATCTCTAGGAGACAGAACGCGTCTCCTTCCTGAGCGGTATGACGGCTGCATG
>CM062510.1:16674054-16676554 GCA_031479575.1 Coregonus ussuriensis | reverse complement strand
TTTAATGACAACGTTACTCTGTGTGTGGTAACAGAGGCCCAGGAGAGACCCTACTATTCAGACTACTCCCCGGTGCGTCTCGCCGTCCACACGTTGTGCACCAGCCACTACCTAGACCTCTTCATCACCGTCATCATCGCCACCAACGTCCTCACCATGAGCATGGAGCACTACAACCAGTCGCAGGTAACTATAGCAACCACTCTACACGGGTAACTATAGCAACCGCACAACACTACAGCCAGCCCCAGGTAACTATAGCAACTACACAACAGTACAACCAGCCTCAGGTAACTATAGCAACCACTCTACACAGGTAACTATAGCAACCACACAACACTACAGCCAGCCCCAGGTAACTATAGCAACTACACCACAACCAGCCCTAGGTAACTATAGCAACCACTCTACACAGGTAACTATAGCAACCACACAACACTACAACAGCCTCAGGTAACTATAGCAACCACATTACAACTATAGCAACCAGACTGGTAACTATAGCAACCTCAAACCGGTAACCAATGCAAGCTCACACACTGGTAACCATAGCAACCACAAAGTTAACTTGGACAGTCGGGTAGCTATAGCAACGAGTGTGACTTTGTGTAACAGTGTGTGTGTGTGTGTGTGTTCCCAGTATCTGGAGGAGGGGTTAAAGTATTGTTAACAGTGTGTGTGTGTGTGTGTGTGTTCCCAGTATCTGGAGGAGGGGTTAAAGTATTGTTAACAGTGTGTGTGTGTGTGTGTGTGTGTTCCCAGTATCTGGAGGAGGGGTTAAAGTATTGTTAACAGTGTGTGTGTGTGTGTGTGTGTGTGTTCCCAGTATCTGGAGGAGGGGTTAAAGTATTGTTAACAGTGTGTGTGTGTGTGTGTGTGTGTGTTCCCAGTATCTGGAGGAGGGGTTAAAGTATTGTTAACAGTGTGTGTGTGTGTGTGTGTGTGTGTGTTCCCAGTATCTGGAGGAGGGGTTAAAGTATTGTTAACAGTGTGTGTGTGTGTGTGTGTGTGTTCCCAGTATCTGGAGGAGGGGTTAAAGTATTGTTAACAGTGTGTGTGTGTGTGTGTGTGTGTGTTCCCAGTATCTGGAGGAGGGGTTAAAGTATTGTTAACAGTGTGTGTGTGTGTGTGTGTGTTCCCAGTATCTGGAGGAGGGGTTAAAGTATTGTTAACAGTGTGTGTGTGTGTGTGTGTTCCCAGTATCTGGAGGAGGGGTTAAAGTATTGTTAACAGTGTGTGTGTGTGTGTGTGTTCCCAGTATCTGGAGGAGGGGTTAAAGTATTGTTAACAGTGTGTGTGTGTGTGTGTGTGTGTTCCCAGTATCTGGAGGAGGGGTTAAAGTATTGTTAACAGTGTGTGTGTGTGTTCCCAGTATCTGGAGGAGGGGTTAAAGTATTGTTAACAGTGTGTGTGTGTGTGTGTGTTCCCAGTATCTGGAGGAGGGGTTAAAGTATTGTTAACAGTGTGTGTGTGTGTGTGTGTGTGTTCCCAGTATCTGGAGGAGGGGTTAAAGTATTGTTAACAGTGTGTGTGTGTGTGTGTGTGTGTTCCCAGTATCTGGAGGAGGGGTTAAAGTATTGTTAACAGTGTGTGTGTGTGTGTGTTCCCAGTATCTGGAGGAGGGGTTAAAGTATTGTTAACAGTGTGTGTGTGTGTGTGTGTTCCCAGTATCTGGAGGAGGGGTTAAAGTATTGTTAACAGTGTGTGTGTGTGTGTGTTCCCAGTATCTGGAGGAGGGGTTAAAGTATTGTTAACAGTGTGTGTGTGTGTGTGTGTTCCCAGTATCTGGAGGAGGGGTTAAAGTATTGTTAACAGTGTGTGTGTGTGTGTGTGTTCCCAGTATCTGGAGGAGGGGTTAAAGTATTGTAACTACATCTTCACTCTGGTGTTTGTCATCGAGACGGTCCTCAAACTCATCGCCTTCGGGCTGAGACGCTTCTTCAAGGAGAGGTAACACACACACACTGCACACACACACACTGCACACACACACACTGCACACACACACACTGCACACACACACACGCTGGACACACACACACACACACATCGCCTTCGGGCTGAGACGCTTCTTCAAGGAGAGGTAACACACACACACACTGCACACACACACACAGACACACACACACACACACACAGACACACACACACACACACACACACACACACACACACACATCGCCTTCGGGCTGAGACGCTTCTTCAAGGAGAGGTAACACACACACACTGCACACACACGCTGGACACACACACACACATACACAACACACTTTCAATACTCTATGTGGATACACAATGAAACATAATATTCTCTCTCTCTGTGTGTGTGTGTGTGTGTGTGTGTGTGTGTCTGTGTCTGTGTGTGTGTGTGTGTGTGTGTGTGTGTCTGTGTGTGTGTGGTGTGTGTGCGTGTGTCTGTGTGTCTGTGTGTCTGTGTGTGTGTCTGTGTGTGTGTGTGTCTCTGTGTGTGTGTGTGTGTGTGTGTGTGTGTGTCTGTGTG
>CM062510.1:16661554-16671554 GCA_031479575.1 Coregonus ussuriensis | reverse complement strand
AGAGCTCTGCTGGACACTAGTTCAGGCCCTGCCTCAGGTAACTATGGATACTAATACAATACTGTAGTAGTACTATAGTAATACTGTTGAAGATGGCTACAGGGATGAGAGCTCTGCTGGACACTGTAGTTCAGGCCCTGCCTCAGGTCACTATGATACTAAAATAATATCAATCAATCAATCAATCACATTTTATTTATAAAGCCCTTTTTACATCAGCAGATATCACAAAGTGCTTATACAGAAACCCAGCCTAAAAACCCCAAACAGCAAGCAATGCAGATGTAGAAGCACGGTGGCTAGGAACAACTCCCTAGAAAAGGCAGAAGCCTAGGAAGAAACCTAGAGAGGAACCAGGCTCTGAGGGGTGGCCTGTCCTCTTCTGGCTGTGCCGGGTAGAATCTCAAAATATAAAATATATTTTGATTTGTTTAAACACTTTTTTTGGTTACTACATGATTTCATATGTGTTATTTCATAGTTTTGATGTCTTCACTATTATTCTACAATGTAGAAAATAGTAAAAATAAAGAAAAACCCTGGAATGAGTAGGTTTGTCCAAACTTTTGACTGGTAGTGTATATATCCTGTGTGTCTCTAGTGAGGTGAATCTGGCTGGGTGTTATATAATATATATATATCCTGTGTGTCTCTAGTGAGGTGAATCTGGCTGGGTGTTATATAATATATATATCCTGTGTGTCTCTACGGAGGTGAATCTGGCTGGGTGTTATATAATATATATATCCTGTGTGTAATATCTAACATCCTGTCTGTGTATTCTAGGTGGGGAATCTGGGTCTCCTCTTCATGTTGCTGTTCTTCATCTATGCAGCCCTGGGAGTGGAGCTGTTTGGGAAACTGGGTTAGTCACAGTGCTGTGAGTGTGTGAGTGGAGCTGTTTGGGAAACTGGGTTAGTCACAGTGCTGTGAGTGTGTGAGTGGAGCTGTTTGGGAAACTGGGTTAGTCACAGTGCTGTGAGTGTGTGAGTGGAGCTGTTTGGGAAACTGGGTTAGTCACAGTGCTGTGAGTGTGGGAGTGGAGCTGTTTGGGAAACTGGGTTAGTCACAGTGCTGTGAGTGTGTGAGTGGAGCTGTTTGGGAAACTGGGTTAGTCACAGTGCTGTGAGTGTGTGAGTGGAGCTGTTTGGGAAACTGGGTTAGTCACAGTGCTGTGAGTGTGTGAGTGGAGCTGTTTGGGAAACTGGGTTAGTCACAGTGCTGTGAGTGTGTGAGTGGAGCTGTTTGGGAAACTGGGTTAGTCACAGTGCTGTGAGTGTGTGAGTGGAGCTGTTTGGGAAACTGGGTTAGTCACAGTGCTGTGAGTGTGTGAGTGGAGCTGTTTGGGAAACTGGGTTAGTCACAGTGCTGTGAGTGTGTGAGTGGAGCTGTTTGGGAAACTGGGTTAGTCACAGTGCTGTGAGTGTGTGAGTGGAGCTGTTTGGGAAACTGGGTTAGTCACAGTGCTGTGAGTGTGTGAGTGGAGCTGTTTGGGAAACTGGGTTAGTCACAGTGCTGTGAGTGTGTGAGTGGAGCTGTTTGGGAAACTGGGTTAGTCACAGTGCTGTGAGTGTGTGAGTGGAGCTGTTTGGGAAACTGGGTTAGTCACAGTGCTGTGAGTGTGTGAGTGGAGCTGTTTGGGAAACTGGGTTAGTCACAGTGCTGTGAGTGTGGGAGTGGAGCTGTTTGGGAAACTGGGTTAGTCACAGTGCTGTGAGTGTGTGAGTGGAGCTGTTTGGGAAACTGGGTTAGTCACAGTGCTGTGAGTGTGTGAGTGGAGCTGTTTGGGAAACTGGGTTAGTCACAGTGCTGTGAGTGTGTGAGTGGAGCTGTTTGGGAAACTGGGTTAGTCACAGTGCTGTGAGTGTGTCTGATCCAGCTGTCCCTGAAATTCCATGAATTGCATCAATTACGTTGATGTTCTAATCAGCCTCCTTCTTCCTTCTCCTGTTACCCATATCTCTCTTTCAATCTCTCTTTCTCTTTTTCTCTCCCTCTCTCCCCCCTCGCTCTCTCTCTATCTCTCTCTCTCTCTCGCTCCCCCTCTCTCGCTCCCCCTCTCTCACTCTCCCTCCCCCTCTCTCACTCTCCCTCTCTCTCTCTCTCTCTCTCTCTCTCTCTCTCTCTCTCTCTCTCTCTCTCTCTCTCCCTCTCTCTCTCTCGCCCCCCCCTCTCTCACTCTCCCTCCCCCTCTCTCACTCTCCCTCCCCCCCTCTCTCTCCCTCTCTCTCTCTCTCTCTCTCACTCCCTCTCTCTCTCTCTCGCTCTCTCTCTCTCTCCCCCCTCTCTCACTCTCCCTCTCCCTCTCCTCTCTCTCCCCCTCCCTCTCTCTCTCCCCCCCTCTCTCTCCCTCTCCCTCTCTCTCTCTCTCTCTATCTCCCTCTCTCCCTCTTTCCCCCTCCCTCCTCCCCCTCCATCTCTCTCTCTCTATATCACCCCCCCCTTTACCTCCCTCCATGTTTTCTCTGTGGTTCTAGAGTGTTCCGAGGAGAACCCGTGTGAGGGTCTGAGTCGTCACGCCACATTCCAGAACTTTGGCATGGCGTTCCTCACGCTGTTCCGCATTTCCACCGGTGACAACTGGAATGGAATCATGAAGGTAACGACCAATCAGAGCGTGATTTGTCAACCCAATCAGCCAGTCAGATCACAGCTGGGGGGGGGGGGGGGAAACAGGGTTGATTGTAGACCTTGTTTGTTGCACACAGGTACAGAGAAAACCCCTCAGTATTAGAAAAAGAACAAGATGCAGAATTCTGCCATTCTTCTTCTAGCTTTTCCACAGGGTTGTAATCGTGCTCTAAATGCCAACTGGTGTGGAGCTTCTCTTTTAAGGCTTACAGCTGGCATTGTTTGGAGAACACAGAACACAACACAGGACACTGTTCCCAGACGACTGTCTGTCGGTGGAACGTGATTCATTACCTAGTAAAACCTACACGGAACGTTGTGGAACCTACACGGAATGTTGTAGAACATTGTGGAATGTTGAGGGAACCGGAGATATTTATCTGAGGAGCTCATTGGCTAAAAAAAAAACCCTCCCTTCCCACCGGGTTCTGTCTGATAATTGGCTGTTATCCCAGTCAGTCAGACTCTCTGGCTCTCTGATAGGCTAGTGCTTGGCTCTGTGTGTCTTGTGCCAACAGACAGGCTGTGGCTCAACTCAATGGCTCCACCTGGTGGTCAGGACTGGGGGTTACACCCTGAGAAACACAATACATCATTATACCATTCTGCACACAAAAAAGCTCTGTTTGGAAAATGGAAAGCATGGAAAATGACATTTCATGTTTGGATGAAATATACATTTTCTTAAAAGTCCCAACAGATTAATACTACGGGCCTCCAGTTCTTTAGTAAACAACAGTCACCATTTCTGGTGTCTTCAAGCACATGACAGCGACTAAGACGTTAGTAGCATTTTGTTGCTCTTTGTGATGATGTTTGTGTCTTTCTCGAGCCTCTTGTTGTCTGAGCTCCCTGCCCCAATAGTATCAACTCTCTCTCTCCCCTCCAGGACACGTTGCTCCCTGCCCCAATAGTATCAACTCTCTCTCTCCCCTCCAGGACACGTTGCTCCCTGCCCCAATAGTATCAACTCTCTCTCTCCCCTCCAGGACACGTTGCTCCCTGCCCCAATAGTATCAACTCTCTCCCTCCCCTCCAGGACACGTTGCTACCTGCCCCAATAGTATCAACTCTCTCTCTCCCCTCCAGGACACGTTGCTCCCTGCCCCAATAGTATCAACTCTCTCTCTCCCTCCCCTCCAGGACACGTTGCTCCCTGCCCCAATAGTATCAACTCTCTCTCTCCCCTCCAGGACACGTTGCTCCCTGCCCCAATAGTATCAACTCTCTCTCTCCCCTCCAGGACACGTTGCTCCCTGCCCCAATAGTATCAACTCTCTCTCTCCCCTCCAGGACACGTTGCTCCCTGCCCCAATAGTATCAACTCTCTCTCTCTCTCCCCTCCAGGACACGTTGCTCCCTGCCCCAATAGTATCAACTCTCTCTCTCTCTCCCCTCCAGGACACGTTGCTCCCTGCCCCAATAGTATCAACTCTCTCTCTCTCTCCCCTCCAGGACACGTTGCTCCCTGCCTCAATAGTATCAACTCTCTCTCTCCCCTCCAGGACACGTTGCTCCCTGCCCCAATAGTATCAACTCTCTCTCTCACCTCCAGGACACGTTGCTCCCTGCCCCAATAGTATCAACTCTCTCTCTCCCCTCCAGGACACGTTACTCCCTGCCCCAATAGTATGAACTCTCTCTCTCTCTCCCCTCCAGGACACGTTGCTCCCTGCCCCAATAGTATCAACTCTCTCTCCCCTCCAGGACACGTTGCTCCCTGCCCCAGTAGTATCAACTCTCTCTCTCTCTCCCCTCCAGGACACGTTGCTTCCTGCCCCAATAGTATCAACTCTCTCTCTCTCTCTCCCCTCCAGGACACGTTGCTCCCTGCCCCAATAGTATCAACTCTCTCTCTCTCTCCCCTCCAGGACACGTTGCTCCCTGCCCCAATAGTATCAACTCTCTCCCTCCCCTCCAGGACACGTTGCTCCCTGCCCCAATAGTATCAACTCTCTCTCTCTCTCCCCTCCAGGACACGTTGCTCCCTGCCCCAATAGTATCAACTCTCTCTCTCTCTCCCCTCCAGGACACATTGCTCCCTGCCCCAATAGTATCAACTCTCTCTCTCTCTCCCCTCCAGGACACGTTGCTCCCTGCCCCAATAGTATCAACTCTCTCTCTCTCTCTCCCCTCCAGGACACGTTGCTCCCTGCCCCAATAGTATCAACTCTCTCTCTCTCTCCCCTCCAGGACACGTTGCTCCCTGCCCCAATAGTATCAACTCTCTCTCTCCCTCCCCTCCAGGACACGTTGCTCCCTGCCCCAATAGTATCAACTCTCTCTCTCCCCTCCAGGACACGTTGCTCCCTGCCCCAATAGTATCAACTCTCTCTCTCCCCTCCAGGACACGTTGCTCCCTGCCCCAATAGTATCAACTCTCTCTCTCTCCCCTCCAGGACACGTTGCTACCTGCCCCAATAGTATCAACTCTCTCTCTCCCCTCCAGGACACGTTGCTCCCTGCCCCAATAGTATCAACTCTCTCTCTCTCTCTCCCCTCCAGGACACGTTGCTCCCTGCCCCAATAGTATCAACTCTCTCTCTCCCCTCCAGGACACGTTGCTCCCTGCCCCAATAGTATCAACTCTCTCTCTCCCCTCCAGGACACGTTGCTCCCTGCCCCAATAGTATCAACTCTCTCTCTCTCTCCCCTCCAGGACACGTTGCTCCCTGCCCCAATAGTATCAACTCCCTCTCTCCCCTCCAGGACACGTTGCTCCCTGCCCCAATAGTATCAACTCTCTCCCTCCCCTCCAGGACACGTTGCTCCCTGCCCCAATAGTATCAACTCTCTCTCTCCCCTCCAGGACACGTTGCTCCCTGCCCCCAATAGTATCAACTCTCTCTCTCCCTCCCCTCCAGGACAAGTTGCTCCCTGACCCAATAGTATCAACTCTCTCTCTCCCCTCCAGGACACGTTGCTCCCTGCCCCAATAGTATCAACTCTCTCTCTCCCCTCCAGGACACGTTGCTCCCTGCCCCAATAGTATCAACTCTCTCTCTCCCCTCCAGGACACGTTGCTCCCTGCCCCAATAGTATCAACTCTCTCTCTCTCTCCCCTCCAGGACACGTTGCTACCTGCCCCAATAGTATCAACTCTCTCCCTCCCCTCCAGGACACGTTGCTCCCTGCCCCAATAGTATCAACTCTCTCTCTCTCTCCCCTCCAGGACACGTTGCTCCCTGCCCCAATAGTATCAACTCTCTCTCTCTCTCCCCTCCAGGACACGTTGCTCCCTGCCCCAATAGTATCAACTCTCTCTCTCTCTCCCCTCCAGGACACGTTGCTCCCTGCCCCAATAGTATCAACTCTCTCTCTCCCCTCCAGGACACGTTGCTCCCTGCCCCAATAGTATCAACTCTCTCCCTCCCCTCCAGGACACGTTGCTCCCTGCCCCAATAGTATCAACTCTCTCTCTCTCTCCCCTCCAGGACACGTTGCTCCCTGCCCCAATAGTATCAACTCTCTCTCTCTCTCCCCTCCAGGACACGTTGCTCCCTGCCCCAATAGTATCAACTCTCTCTCTCTCTCCCCTCCAGGACACGTTGCTCCCTGCCCCAATAGTATCAACTCTCTCTCTCTCCCCTCCAGGACACGTTGCTCCCTGCCCCAATAGTATCAACTCTCTCTCCTCTCCCCTCCAGGACACGTTGCTCCCTGCCCCAATAGTATCAACTCTCTCTCTCTCTCCCTCCAGGACACGTTGCTCCCTGCCCCAATAGTATCAACTCTCTCTCTCTCTCCCCTCCAGGACACGTTGCTCCCTTCCCCAATAGTATCAACTCTCTCTCTCCCTCCCCTCCAGGACACGTTGCTACCTGCCCCAATAGGATCAACTCTCTCTCTCCCCTCCAGGACACGTTGCTACCTGCCCCAATAGTATCAACTCTCTCTCTCCCCTCCAGGACACGTTGCTCCCTGCCCCAATAGTATCAACTCTCTCTCTCTCCCCTCCAGGACACGTTGCTCCCTGCCCCAATAGTATCAACTCTCTCTCTCCCCTCCAGGACACGTTGCTCCCTGCCCCAATAGTATCAACTCTCTCTCTCTCTCCCCTCCAGGACACGTTGCTCCCTGCCCCAATAGTATCAACTCCCTCTCTCCCCTCCAGGACACGTTGCTCCCTGCCCCAATAGTATCAACTCTCTCCCTCCCCTCCAGGACACGTTGCTCCCTGCCCCAATAGTATCAACTCTCTCTCTCCCCTCCAGGACACGTTGCTCCCTGCCCCAATAGTATCAACTCTCTCTCTCTCTCCCCTCCAGGACACGTTGCTCCCTGCCCCAATAGTATCAACTCTCTCTCTCTCTCCCCTCCAGGACACGTTGCTCCCTGCCCCAATAGTATCAACTCTCTCCCTCCCCTCCAGGACACGTTGCTCCCTGCCCCAATAATATCAACTCTCTCTCTCCCCTCCAGGACACGTTGCTACCTGCCCCAATAGTATCAACTCTCTCTCTCCCCTCCAGGACACGTTGCTCCCTGCCCCAATAGTATCAACTCTCTCTCTCCCTCCCCTCCAGGACACGTTGCTCCCTGCCCCAATAGTATCAACTCTCTCTCTCCCCTCCAGGACATGTTGCTCCCTGCCCCAATAGTATCAACTCTCTCTCTCTCTCCCCTCCAGGACACGTTGCTCCCTGCCCCAATAGTATCAACTCTCTCTCTCCCCTCCAGGACACGTTGCTCCCTGCCCCAATAGTATGAACTCTCTCTCTCTCTCCCCTCCAGGACACGTTGCTCCCTGCCCCAATAGGATCAACTATCTCTCTCTCTCCCCTCCAGGACACGTTGCTCCCTGCCCCAATAGTATCAACTCTCTCTCCCCCCTCCAGGACACGTTGCTCCCTGCCCCAATAGTATCAACTCTCTCTCTCTCTCTCCCTCCCTCTCTCTCTCCCCCTCTCCCCCCCCCAACCAGGACACGTTGCGTGAGTGTCTTCCAGAGGAGCACTCTTGTCTGACCTACCTTCCCCTGGTGTCCCCTGTCTACTTCGTGACCTTCGTCCTCACGGCCCAGTTCGTGCTGGTCAACGTGGTGGTGGCAGTGTTGATGAAACACCTGGAGGAGAGCAACAAGGAGGCGCAGGAGGAGGCGGAGGAGGAGGCCAAAGAGGAGGAGGCTAGGCAACAGGAGGAGGCCAGACAAGAGGAGGCGCGCCAGGAGGCCGTCCGTCCCCTTAGCAACGCCTCAGTGGGCGGGGTGGAATCGTCTGGACAGGTACGGAGAAGGATCACCTGTAGTTGAACCTAACCCAAAGATCTGGGATCAGATCACCTTCCCGTCAGTCCTCTCCTATCGACTGGCAGGGGGTGACATAACATCTGACCCTGTATCAGTGGTTAGGGGAGGGGGGGCTGGTGGTGGTGGTGATGCTGGGATCAGATCACCTTCCCGTCAGTCCTCTCCTATCGACTGGCAGGGGGTGACATAACATCTGACCCTGTATCAGTGGTTAGGGAGGGGGGGGACTGGTGGTGGTGGTGTTGGTGGTGGTGGGATCAGATCACCTTCCCGTCAGTCTTCTCCTATCGACTGGCAGGGGGTGACATAACATCTGACCCTGTATCAGTGGTTAGGGAGGGGGGGGACTGGTGGTGGTGGTGGTGATGCTGGGATCAGATCACCTTCCCGTCAGTCCTCTCCTATCGACTGGCAGGGGGTGACATAACATCTGACCCTGTATCAGTGGTTAGGGAGGGGGGGCTGGTGGTGGTGGTGGTGGTGGTGTCCTGTAGTTGAACCTAACCAAAGATCTAGGATCTGTTGGTGGTGGTGATGGTGGTGGTGATGGTGATGGTGATGACAGTGGTGATTATGATGGTTATGGTGCTGACCCGTGTGGCTCAGTAGGTAGAGCATGGTGCTTGCAACGGCAGGGTTGTGGGTTTGATTCCCTTGGGGACCAGTATGAAAAATGTATGCACTCCCTCCTGTAAGTCGCTCTGGATAAGAGCATCTGCTAAATGACTAAAATGTAAAAAACATTATGAAGATGACGTTCATGTTTTTGTTCCAGTTTGAGGAAGAAGAGGGTTGTCGTGGTAGCCTGCTGACGGTGGGCCGGCCGTCTCTGTCACGTATGATGTCTCTGCCTAGCGACAGCTACATGCTCCGCCCCCTACAGCCCCTCGGACACACCCCCTACCCTCCCATTGGCCACGACACCTACGGGGGATACGTTTTCTCAGGTAACCATCCCTCAGAGTTCGAAAGTTCTGTCTCTGCTAGGTCTCAGAGTTCTAGGTGTCAGTATTCTAGGTGTCAGGGTTCTAGGTCTCAGAGTTCTAGGTGTCAGGGTTCTAGGTCTCAGAGTTCTAGGTGTCAGGGTTCTAGGTCTCAGAGTTCTAGGTCTCAGATTTCTAGGTCTCAGAGTTTTAGGTTTCAGAATTTTAGGTTTCAGAGTTTTAGGTCTCAGAGTTCTAGGTCTCAGAGTTCTATGTGTCAGGGTTCTAGGTCTCAGAGTTCTAGGTCTCTCTCTGTGTCTCCTAGGTTCTGTCTCCTCCATGGGCTCTAGTGGAGCAGGATCCCTACTGCAGGTCCCGGGGGCTTTACCATCGGGAAGCCGCGCGTCCCTCAGCTCCAGGGGATCCAGCTGCAGACCCACGGTCAGGCTCAGCCCCTCCCACAGCGTGGACAGACACTCCCTCTCCATGGGAAGACACACCCCCAGGAGGCCCAGCGATGTTGAGGGCAGACGAGCGTCGTTTATCAGTAGTTCTTACTACACCCACAGCATGGACACACATAGTCACAGACTCAGCCCTGCTCAGAGCATGGACACACATAGTTACAGACTCCGCCCTGCTCAGAGCATCGACACACATAGTTACAGACTCCGCCCTGCTCAGAGCATCGACACACGCTCCTCCCATTACCTCGATAGACGAGCCTCTTATATCCACAGCCCCTCCCACAGCATGGACAGTAGACACGCCCCTCAGATGGATAGACACACCCCTTATATCCACAGCCCCTCCCACAGCATGGACGGTAGACACGCCCCTTATATCAGCAGCCCCGCACACAGCGTCAATAGACACACCCCTCCTAACAATAGACACGCCTCTAATATGAGTAGCCCCTCCCTCGGTGTGAGCAGACAGCCCCGACCCAGCTCCTCCCTCGGTGTGAGCAGACAGCTGAGGAGACAGGTATGTAGACTATGTACACAGCAGCTCTTACCCAGCTAGCGTATTAGGTTCCCTGGATGTTTCCGCGAACGTCTGTATTTTTTGGGGGGGAACCTTGCGTGCAAGTTGTTAGAATGTTTTGTGCTAGCTGGGGAAACTTTACAGTCCAGGCCAGATCTAACTGCATTCACCTTCAACTGTCATTTGATTTGATGTTCAAAAACAGTCCCAG
>CM062510.1:16649054-16656554 GCA_031479575.1 Coregonus ussuriensis | reverse complement strand
TTCTATAGAACAGATAAATATTCTATAGGACAGATATATATTCTATAGAACAGATATATATTCTATAGAACAGATATATATTCTATAGAACAGATAAATATTCTATAGAACAGATAAATATTCTATAGGACAGATATATATTCTATAGGACAGATATATATTCTATAGAACAGATAAATATTCTATAGAACAGATATATATTCTATAGAACAGATATGATCCTCTGTCAGGTAGAACAAGGAATCCCACACACACACAGTACAGTAGAAACAGGGAATCACGTCAGATCTGTTCCTTGTATTTAATAATATTAATAATATATAATGTGCCATTTAACATGGGTTCCATCTGCAAAGTTCAGAATGTTTCACCTCTCTGACGGAACACAGCCCTGATTGGTCGGTAGAGCAGGTCAGGTGACCTCCAGTCACGCAAAAACATTTTTACTCACTGTCTGTTGGTCAACAGGAAATGATGTAATCAAACAGCAATTAGAACGGAAACTGTCAGAATAAATAAAATAAAATAACTTTCTCTCAGACTCTCTCTGTCCGTCTCTGTCCCTCCAGAGAGTTGTTCTCTCCCCTTAGCTCCACCTACTCCACCCATGCTCCACCCATGCTCCACCCATGCTCCACCCATGCTCCACCCATGCTCCACCCATGCTCCACCAAGGTTTTCCAGCTCACAGCTTTGACCTACTACAGTAGCTATGTTGGCTTTGTACTTGAAACTATGTGTTGGCGGATTGCTTAGGATTCAAACAGATATAATTAAATCAACCAATCAAAATCACGTAAATAAAATAAATCCACCAATGAGACGCAGCACACAGCGGTGGTTCTTGTTGTCGGGTTGTTTTATATTTCATATTCCAGCTTCAGCATTTTACAATAAAATATTTAATGACATGAATTATTTCACACTATAACAGGATTTACAGCAACTCTAGTGGAGGTCTCTCTCTCTCTCTCTTTGTCTCTCATTCCTCTCTCTCTCTTTCATCCTCCCTTTCTCTCTCCCTCCCTCTCTATCTTTCATCCTCCCCTCTCTCTCTCTCTCTCTCTCTCTCTCTCTCTCTCTCCCTCCCTTTTTCTCTCCCTCCCTCTCTCTCTATCTTTCATCCTCCCCTCTCTCTCTCCCTCCCTCCCTCACTCTCTCTCTCTTTCTCTCTCTCTCTCTCTCTCTCTTTCATCCTCCTCTCTCCCTCCCTCCCTCCCTCCCTCCCTCCCTCCCTCCCTCCCTCCCTCCCTCCCTCCTCTCCTCTCCTCCCTCCCTCCCTCCCTCCCTCCCTCCCTCCCTCCCTCCCTCCCTCCCTCCCTCCCTCTCTCTCTCTCTTTCTCTCTCTCTCTCATCCTCCTCTCTCCCTCCCTGCCTCTCTCTCTCTTCTCTGTGTTTCTTTCAGCTTTAATACAGAGCTACACTGGACCTTCATAAGGTGATGTAGACTGTATCTACAACGATGTTATATACCTCGCTGGGTAAAATGGCCTCGGTGTGTGTGTTGTGTAGTTCCTGCTCTGTGTGAATCTTAGGCTGAGCCAGCAGTTGCCATGGTGACATAGAGCCAACATCACCTGATCCTCAGTCGGCCAATCAGGCCAGCCCACAGCAATGATGAAGCTACATCCTCTTGTCGTGTCACAACGGTCTGACACCTAGAAACTCTCTCTCTCTGTCTGTCTGTCTGTCTGTCTGTCTGTCTGTCTGTCTGTCTGTCTGTCTGTCTGTCTGTCTCTCTCTCTCTCCTCTAGAAGACAGGAGCAGGTGTGAGACTACAGCGTCTGTCGTGTCACAACGGTCTCACACCTAGAAACTCTCTCCTATTCTTCCTCTATTTCTCCCTCTGTCCATTCCTCCTCATCTCTCTCCATCCATCTCTTCTCACTCTCTCTACATCTCTCCATCTCCCTCTCTCTCTCTCTCTCCCTCTCTCTACATCTCTCCATCTCCCCCTCTCTCTCTCCCTCTCTCTACATCTCTCCATCTCCCTCTCTCTCTCTCTCTCTCTCTCTCTCTCTCTCTCTCTCTCTCTCTCTCTCCTCTAGAAGACAGGAGCAGGTGTGAGGGTAGAAGGGTCCAGACTCAGAGTTTCGCTGAAGGGAGGGGCCTGCTGGTAGGGGTTGGTGGTTACTACGGTGACTCCGTTGGCGACGGGCGTTCTGCGGGCGTTGTCGCGGTAACCGGTGTTGTCGTCGGGCTGATCGGTGAAGAGGCTGAAGTTTTGGAACAGGTTGATGAACGTCTGGAGAGCGAGCGCCGTCAGGCCAGCCTGGAGGTCAGAGGTTAGAGGTTAGAGGTTAGAGGTTAGAGGTCAGAGGTGCTAGAGAGGTTAATTGTTAAAGCAGTAGTCAAGGTAACTATAGTAACTTAGAAGCAAGAGCTGAAGTCAACCAGCTTCCAAGCTAAAAACAGGAGTTTCTCTTAGGTAATCCAGCTAGCTAGTAAACTAACATTAGACAGAGTTGGTTCTGTCCATCTCTGAGGATTTCACTAAGGGCTCAATTCAATCCGTAGCGCTGAAGAGCTGCACTACAGCGCGATATACAGTTGAAGTCGGAAGTTTACACACACCTTAGCCAAATACATTTAAACTCCCGTTTTTCACAATTCCTGACATTTAATCCTGGTAAAAATTCCCTGTCTTAGGTCAGTTAGGATCACCACTTTATTTTAAGAATGTGAAATGTCAGAATAATAGCAGAGAGAATGATTTATTTCAGCTTTTATTTCTTTCATCACATTCCCAGTGGGTCAGAAGTTTACATCCACTCAATTAGTATTTGGTAGCATTGCCTTTAAATGGTTTAACTTGGGTCAAACGTTTCAGGTAGCCTTCCACAAGCTTCCCACAATAAGTTGGGTGAATTTTGGCCCATTCCTCCTGACAGAGCTGGTGTAACTGAGTCAGGTTTGAAGGCCTCCTTGCTCGCACACGCTTTTTCAGTTCTGCCCACACATTTTCTATAGGATTGAGGTCAGGGCTTTGTGATGGCCACTCCAATACCTTGACTTTGTTGTACTTAAGCCATTTTGCTACAACTTTGGAAGTATGTTTGGGGTCATTGTCCATTTGGAAGACCCATTTGCGACCAAGCTTTAACTTCATGACTGATGACTTGAGATGTTGCTTCAATATATCCACATAATTTTCCTTCCTGATGATGCCATCTATTTTGTGAAGTGCACTAGTCCCTCCTGCAGCAAAGCACCCCCACAGCATGATGCTGCCACCCCCGTGCTTCATGGTTGGGATGGTGTTCTTCGCCTTGCAAATTCCCCCTTTGTTCTCCAAACATAACGATGGTCATCATGGCCAAACAGTTATATTTTTGTTTCATCAGACCAGAGGACATTTCTCCAAAAAGTACGATCTTTGTCCCCATGTGCAGTTGCAAACCGTTTATGGCGGTTTTGGAGCAGTGGCTTCTTCCTTGCTGAGCGGCCTTTCAGGTTATGTCGATATAGGACTCGTTTTACTGTGGATAAAGATACTTTTGTACCTGTTTCCTCCAGCATCTTCACAAGGTCCTTTGCTGTTGCTCTGGGATTTATTTGCACTTTTCGCACCAAAGTACGTTCATCTCTAGGAGACAGAACGCGTCTCCTTCCTGAGTGGTATGACGGCTGTGTGGTCCCATGGTGTTTATACTTGCGTACTATTGTTTGTACAGATGAACGTGGTACCTTCAGGCGTTTCGAAATTGCTCTCAAGGATGAACCAGACTTGTGGAGATCCAAACATTTTTTGCTGAGGTCTTGTCTGATTTCTTTTGATTTTCCCATGATGTCAAGCAAAAAGGCACTGAGTTTGAAGGTAGGCCTTGAAATACATCCACAGGTACACCTCCAATTGACTCAAATTATGTCAATTAGCCAATCAGAAGCTTCTAAAGCCATGACATCATGTTCTGGAATTTTCCAAGCTGTTTAAAGGCACAGTCAACTTAGTGTATGTAAACTTCTGACCCACTGGAATTGTGATACAGTGAATTATAAGTGAAATAATCTGTCTGTAAACTATTGTTGGAAAAATTACTTGTGTCACGCACAAAGTAGATGTCCTTACTGACTTGTCAAAACTATAGTTTGTTAACAAGACATTTGTGGAGTGGTTGAAAAACTAGTTTTAATGACTCCAACCTAAGTGTATGTAAACTTCCGACTTCAACTGTACATTTAAACTGTTCTAAACCGAATACAACATAAAGCTTCACTATCTCATCCTGGAATGTCCAAGGTCAGAGGTCATCTGCCTTTTGGCCTGAAGAGCAAGAACTCCGACTTCATCAAAGAAATCAGGAACACAGACATCCTACAAGAAACATGGTATAGAGGAGACGGACCCACTGGTTGCCCTCTAGGTTACAGAGAGCTGGTAGTCCCATCCACCAAACTACCAGGTGTGAAACAGGGAAGAGACTCAGGGGGTATGCTAATTTGGTATAGAGCAGACCTAACCCACTCTATTAAATTAGTCAAAACAGGAGCATTTTACATCTGGCTAGATGTAATTAATAAGGACGTTATCGCAACAGAGAAAATGTCCTCCTGTGTGCTACCTATATCCCCCCACTATAATCCCCATACTTTAATGAAGACAGTTTCTCCATCCTAGAGGGGGAGATCAATCATTTCCAGACCCATGGACATGAACTAGTCTGTGGCGATCTAATTGCCAGAACTGGACAAGAACCTGACACCCTCAGCACACAGGGGGACAAACACCTACCTTGAGGTGACAGCATTCCCTCCCCCATATCTGCCCCCCTAGGCACAACTCTGTCGCACGCTGGGTCTGTACATAGTCAATGGTAGGCTTCGAGGGGACTCCTACAGTAGGTACACCTACAGCTCATCTCTTGGCAGTAGTACTGTAGACTACTTTATCACTGACCTCAACCCAGAGTCTCTCAGAGCGTTCACAGTCAGCCCACTGACACCCCTATCAGATCACAGCAAAATCACAGTCTACTTGAACAGAGCAATACTTAATCATGAGGCGTCAAAGCCATGCAAACTGCATACTATTAAGAAATGCTATAGATGGAGGGAAAGTAATGTAGAAACCTACCAGAAAACAATTAGCCAACAACAAATTCAATCCCTTTTAGACAACTTCCTGGACAAAATGTTTCACTGTAATAGTGAAGGTGTAAACTTGGCAGTAGAAAACCTAAACAGTATATTTGACCTCTCAGCTTCCCTATCAAATCTAAACATGTCAAGCATAAAACCTAAGAAAATTAACAACAATGACAAGTTTGATGAAGGATGCAAAAACTTAAGAAAGAAATTGAGAAACCTATCCAACCAAAAACATAGAGACCCAGAAATCCTGAGCCTACGCCTTCACTATGGTGAATCACTAAAACAGTACAGAAATTCACTATGAAAAAAGAAGGAACAGCACGTCAGAAATCAGCTCAATGTGATTGAAGACTCCATAGAATCTAACCACTTCTGGGAAAATTGGAAAACACTAAACAATCAATAACACGAAGAGTTATCTATCCAAAACGGAGATATATGGGTAAACCACTTCCCCAATCTTTTTGGCCCTACAACAAAGAACAAACAGCAAAAACATAAACATGATCAAATACAAATCTTAGAATCAACTATTAAAGACTACCAGAACCCACTGGATTCTCCAATTACATTGAATCAACTACAGGACAAAATACAAAACACTCCAACCCAAAAAGGCCTGTGGTGTTGATGGTATCCTCAATGAAATGATAAAATATACAGACCACAAATTCCAATTGGCTATCCTTAAATTCTTTAAAATCATCCTCAGCTCTGGCATCTTCCTCAATATTTGGAACCAAGGACTGATCACCCCAAGCCTCAAAAGTGGAGACAAATTTGACCCCAATAACTACCGTGGGATATGCATCAACCACAACCTTGGGAAAATCCTCTACATTATCATTAACAGCAGACTCAATCTCCTAAGCAAATGTCAAATTTGCTTTTTACCGAATTACTGTATCACAGACCACGTATACACCCTGCACACCCTTATTGACAAACAAACGAAACAAAAGTAAAGTCTCCTCATACTTTGTAAAAAAAAAAAAAAAAGAAGCTTTTGACTCAATTTGGCATGAGGGTCTGCTATACAAATAGATGGAAAGTGGTGTTGGGGGGAAAACGTACATTATAAAATCCATGAACACAAACAGTTAACAGATGGTGGTTAAAATGGCCCAAAAAAGACAGAATTCTTTCCTCAGGGCCGGTCGGCGAGGCAGGTATCACGATCGTTCATGAACGGGATGGACCAAGGCGCAGCGTGATATGCCAACATGTTTATTAAAACGAATAAACACAACGACAAAACAATAAACTAACGAGACGTGACGTCCTAAGGTAACACACAACAAACCTCACACGGAACAAGATCCCACAACCCACTAGTGCCAATAGGCTGCCTAAGTATGGTCCCCAATCAGAGACAACGAGCTACAGCTGCCTCTGATTGGGGACCACACCCGGCCAAACATAGATCTAGACATACTAGATCTCAACATAGAAAATACAACATAGAAAAACACAACAAGGAAAATACACACCCTGACTCAACATATAAGCGTCCTCTGAGTCAGGGCGTGGCAGCTTGAGCAACCTATCCAACCAGAAACACAGAGACCCAGAAAACCCTTTACCTTATCTTCAACATGTATATCAATGAATTTGTGAGGGCACTAGAACACTCTGAAGAACCCTGCCTCACCCTACTAGACAAATGCAGATCATCTGGTGCTTTCTGTCTCCAACCAAGGAGGGCCTACAGCAGCACCTAGATTAGGGCTGGGCGACATATCCAATTCATTCCATTCATTCCAATCTATGTTTTTACACGATGCCTGTATCGCAAGTATCAAGTTTTTTTTTTTTTTTTTTTTTTTGAGCGTTAATGTCCGTTTTAAATCAGTGCACGTGCAAGCACTCTCTCACAGTCATTTAACTGTTGAAAAGAGAGGAAGGAATGAAGCAACACTAGAGAGAGAAAGAGGAGGTAGGTTAATAACATTAGGGGAAATATTATGAAAGGTGTGTGTATATATATATATATATATGATATTCATATAATATATTCATAATATTATGAAAGTTGTATATATACGTAAGCCTACTAATTATACAAATAGGCCCTATTATATTACCAAAATTAAAATCTAATTCGCTAGCCTATACTGGTAACTTTGTAGGCCACGTGTGCTGCACCAGAATCACATGTTCTCTCCTGCTTTATCGTGGTTTGAACGAGGTGCGTAATTCCAGTCCATATAATACAGTATAATACAATACAGTACAGTAATACAGTATAATACAGTACAGTACAGTAATACAGTTCACACTCTAAAAGATCTATGGGATTTATATAGCTAGCTACATCTATGGGATTTATATAACTAGCTACATCTATGGGCTTTATATAGCTAGCTACATCTATGGGATTTATATAGCTAGCTACATCTATGGGCTTTA
>CM062510.1:16636554-16644054 GCA_031479575.1 Coregonus ussuriensis | reverse complement strand
CGGGGTCAGAAACACACACAGGGACGGGGTCGGTCACACATAGGGACGGGGTTTAGAAACACACACAGGGACGGGGTTTAGAAACACACACAGGGACAGGGTTTAGAAACACACACAGGGACGGGGTCAGAAACACACACAGGGACGGGGTCAGAAACACACTCAGGGACGGGGTCAGAAACACACACAGGGACGGGGTCAGAAACACACTCAGGGACGGGGTCAGAAACACACACAGGGACGGGGTCAGATACACACAGGGACGGGGTTTAGAAACACACACAGGGACGGGGTTTAGAAACTCACACAGGGACGGGGTCAGAAACACACACAGGGACGGGGTCAGAAACACACACAGGGACGGGGTCGGTCACACATAGGGACGGGGTTTAGAAACACACACAGGGACGGGGTTTAGAAACACACACAGGGACAGGGTTTAGAAAAACACACAGGGACGGGGTCAGAAACACACACAGGGACAGGGTCAGAAACACACTCAGGGACGGGGTCAGAAACACACACAGGGACGGGGTCAGAAACACACTCAGGGACGGGGTCAGAAACACACACAGGGACGGGGTCAGAAACACACACAGGGACAGGGTCAGAAACACACACAGGGACGGGGTCAGAAACACACACAGGGACAGGGGTCAGAAACACACACAGGGACGGGGTCAGAAACACACACAGGGACGGGGTCAGAAACACACACAGGGACGGGGTCAGAAACACACACAGGGACGGGGTCAGAAACACAATCAGGGACGGGGTCAGAAACACACTCAGGGACGGGGTCAGAAACACACACAGGGACGGGGTCAGAAATACACTCAGGGACGGGGTCAGAAACACACTCAGGGACGGGGTCAGAAACACACTCAGGGACGGGGTCAGAAACACACACAGGGACGGGGTCAGAAACACACTCAGGGACGGGGGCAGAAACACACTCAGGGACGGGGTCAGAAACTCACACAGGGACGGGGTCAGAAACACTCACAGGGACGGGGTCAGAAACATTCACAGGGACGGGGTCAGAAACACACACAGGGACGGGGTCAGAAACACACACAGGGACAGGGGTCAGAAACACACACAGGGACGGGGTCAGAAACACACACAGGGACGGGGTCAGAAACACACACAGGGACGGGGTCAGAAACACACACAGGGACGGGGTCAGAAACACACTCAGGGACGGGGTCAGAAACACACACAGGGACGGGGTCAGAAACACACCCAGGGACAGGGTCAGAAACACACTCAGGGACGGGGTCAGAAACACACACAGGGACAAGGGCAGAAACTCACACAGACAGGGACGGGGTTTAGAAACACACACAGGGACGGGGTCAGAAACACCCCCTGGGACGGGGTTTAGAAACACACACAGGGACGGGGTCAGTCACACACAGGGACGGGGTTTAGAAACACACACAGGGACGGGGTTTAGAAACTCACACAGGGACGGGGTCAGTCACCCCCAGGGACGGGGTTTAGAAACACACACAGGGACGGGGTCAGTCACACATAGGGACGGGGTTTAGAAACACACACAGGGACGGGGTCAGTCACACACAGGGACGGGGTTTAGAAACACACACAGGGACGGGGTCAGTCACACACAGGGACGGGGTTTAGAAACACACACAGGGACGGGGTCAGAAACACACACAGGGACGGGGTCAGTCACACACAGGGACGGGGTTTAGAAACACACACAGGGACGGGGTTTAGAAACTCACACAGGCACGGGGTCAGAAACACACACAGGGACGGGGTCAGAAACACACACAGGGACGGGGTCGGTCACACATAGGGACGGGGTTTAGAAACACACAGGGACGGGGTTTAGAAACACACACAGGGACAGGGTTTAGAAACACACACAGGGACGGGGTCAGAAACACACACAGGGACGGGGTCAGAAACACACTCAGGGACGGGGTCAGAAACACACACAGGGACGGGGTCAGAAACACACTCAGGGACGGGGTTCAGAAACACACACAGGGACGGGGTCAGAAACACACAGGGACGGGGTTTAGAAACACACACAGGGACGGGGTTTAGAAACTCACACAGGGACGGGGTCAGAAACACACACAGGGACGGGGTCAGAAACACACACAGGGACGGGGTCGGTCACACATAGGGACGGGGTTTAGAAACACACACAGGGACGGGGTTTAGAAACACACACAGGGACAGGGTTTAGAAAAACACACAGGGACGGGGTCAGAAACACACACAGGGACAGGGTCAGAAACACACTCAGGGACGGGGTCAGAAACACACACAGGGACGGGGTCAGAAACACACTCAGGGACGGGGTCAGAAACACACACAGGGACGGGGTCAGAAACACACACAGGGACAGGGTCAGAAACACACACAGGGACGGGGTCAGAAACACACACAGGGACAGGGGTCAGAAACACACACAGGGACGGGGTCAGAAACACACACAGGGACGGGGTCAGAAACACACACAGGGACGGGGTCAGAAACACACACAGGGACGGGGTCAGAAACACAATCAGGGACGGGGTCAGAAACACACACAGGGACGGGGTCAGAAACACACACAGGGACGGGGTCAGAAATACACTCAGGGACGGGGTCAGAAACACACTCAGGGACGGGGTCAGAAACACACTCAGGGACGGGGTCAGAAACACACACAGGGACGGGGTCAGAAACACACTCAGGGACGGGGGCAGAAACACACTCAGGGACGGGGTCAGAAACTCACACAGGGACGGGGTCAGAAACACACACAGTGACGGGGTCAGAAACACTCACAGGGACGGGGTCAGAAACACACACAGGGACGGGGTCAGAAACACACACAGGGACGGGGTCAGAAACACACTCAGGGACGGGGTCAGAAACACACACAGGGACGGGGTCAGAAACACACTCAGGGACGGGGTCAGAAACACACACAGGGACGGGGTCAGATACACACAGGGACGGGGTTTAGAAACACACACAGGGACGGGGTTTAGAAACTCACACAGGGACGGGGTCAGAAACACACACAGGGACGGGGTCAGAAACACACACAGGGACGGGGTCGGTCACACATAGGGACGGGGTTTAGAAACACACACAGGGACGGGGTTTAGAAACACACACAGGGACAGGGTTTAGAAAAACACACAGGGACGGGGTCAGAAACACACACAGGGACAGGGTCAGAAACACACTCAGGGACGGGGTCAGAAACACACACAGGGACGGGGTCAGAAACACACTCAGGGACGGGGTCAGAAACACACACAGGGACGGGGTCAGAAACACACACAGGGACAGGGTCAGAAACACACACAGGGACGGGGTCAGAAACACACACAGGGACAGGGGTCAGAAACACACACAGGGACGGGGTCAGAAACACACACAGGGACGGGGTCAGAAACACACACAGGGACGGGGTCAGAAACACACACAGGGACGGGGTCAGAAACACAATCAGGGACGGGGTCAGAAACACACACAGGGACGGGGTCAGAAACACACACAGGGACGGGGTCAGAAATACACTCAGGGACGGGGTCAGAAACACACTCAGGGACGGGGTCAGAAACACACTCAGGGACGGGGTCAGAAACACACACAGGGACGGGGTCAGAAACACACTCAGGGACGGGGGCAGAAACACACTCAGGGACGGGGTCAGAAACTCACACAGGGACGGGGTCAGAAACACACACAGTGACGGGGTCAGAAACACTCACAGGGACGGGGTCAGAAACACACACAGGGACGGGGTCAGAAACACACATAGGGACGGGGTCAGAAACACACTCAGGAACGGGGGCAGAAACACACTCAGGGACTGGGTCAGAAACTCACACAGGGACGGGGTCAGAAACACTCACAGGGACGGGGTAAGAAACACTCACAGGGACGGGGTCAGAAACACACACAGGGACGGGGTCAGAAACACACACAGGGACGGGGTCGGTCACACATAGGGACGGGGTTTAGAAACACATACAGGGACGGGGTTTAGAAACACACACAGGGACAGGGTTTAGAAACACACACAGGGACGGGGTCAGAAACACACACAGGGACGGGGTCAGAAACACACACAGGGACGGGGTCGGTCACACATAGGGACGGGGTTTAGAAACACACACAGGGACGGGGTTTAGAAACACACACAGGGACAGGGTTTAGAAACACTCACAGGGACGGGGTCAGAAACACACACAGGGACGGGGTCAGAAACACACTCAGGGACGGGGTCAGAAACACACACAGGGACGGGGTCAGAAACACACTCAGGGACGGGGTCAGAAACACACACAGGGACGGGGTCAGAAACACACACAGGGACGGGGTCAGAAACACACACAGGGACGGGGTCAGAAACACACACAGGGACAGGGGTCAGAAACACACACAGGGACGGGGTCAGAAACACACACAGGGACGGGGTCAGAAACACACACAGGGACGGGGTCAGAAACACAAACAGGGACGGGGTCAGAAACACACTCAGGGACGGGGTCAGAAACACACTCAGGGACGGGGTCAGAAACACACACAGGGACAGGGTCAGAAACACACACAGGGACGGGGTCAGAAACACACACAGGGACGGGGTCAGAAACACACTCAGGGACGGGGTCAGAAACACACTCAGGGACGGGGTCAGAAACACACTCAGGGACGGGGTCAGAAACACACACAGGGACAGGGTCAGAAACACACTCAGGGATGGGGTCAGAAACACAAACAGGGACGGGGTCAGAAACACACACAGGGACGGGGTCAGAAACACACTCAGGGACAGGGGCAGAAACACACATACACACATACACACACAGGGACGGGGTCAGAAACAAACACGGACACACAGGGACGGGGTCAGAAACACACACAGGGACGGGGTCAGAAACAAACACGGACACACAGGGACAGGGTCAGAAACACACACAGGGACGGGGTCAGAAACACACACAGGGACAGGGTCAGAAACACACACAGGGACGGGGTCAGAAACACACTCAGGGACGGGTGCAGAAACACACTCAGGGACGGGGTCAGAAACTCACACAGGGACGGGGTCAGAAACACTCACAGGGACGGGGTCAGAAACACTCACAGGGACGGGGTCAGAAACACACACAGGGACGGGGTCAGAAACACACACAGGGATGGGGTCAGAAACACTCACAGGGACGGGGTCAGAAACACACACAGGGACGGGGTCAGAAACACACACAGGGACGGGGTCAGAAACACACTCAGGGACGGGGGCAGAAACACACTCAGGGACGGGGTCAGAAACTCACACAGGGACGGGGTCAGAAACACTCACAGGGAGGGGGTCAGAAACACTCACAGGGACGGGGTCAGAAACACACACAGGGACGGGGTCGGTCACACATAGGGACGGGGTTTAGAAACACACACAGGGACGGGGTTTAGAAACACACACAGGGACAGGGTTTAGAAACACTCACAGGGACGGGGTCAGAAACACACACAGGGACGGGGTCAGAAACACACTCAGGGACGGGGTCAGAAACACACTCAGGGACGGGGGCAGAAACACACTCAGGGACGGGGTCAGAAACTCACACAGGGACGGGGTCAGAAACACTCACAGGGAGGGGGTCAGAAACACTCACAGGGACGGGGTCAGAAACACACACAGGGACGGGGTCGGTCACACATAGGGACGGGGTTTAGAAACACACACAGGGACGGGGTTTAGAAACACACACAGGGACAGGGTTTAGAAACACTCACAGGGACGGGGTCAGAAACACACACAGGGACGGGGTCAGAAACACACTCAGGGACGGGGTCAGAAACACACACAGGGACGGGGTCAGAAACACACTCAGGGACGGGGTCAGAAACACACACAGGGACGGGGTCAGAAACACACACAGGGACGGGGTCAGAAACACACACAGGGACGGGGTCAGAAACACACACAGGGACAGGGGTCAGAAACACACACAGGGACGGGGTCAGAAACACACACAGGGACGGGGTCAGAAACACACACAGGGACGGGGTCAGAAACACAAACAGGGACGGGGTCAGAAACACACTCAGGGACGGGGTCAGAAACACACTCAGGGACGGGGTCAGAAACACACACAGGGACAGGGTCAGAAACACACACAGGGACGGGGTCAGAAACACACACAGGGACGGGGTCAGAAACACACTCAGGGACGGGGTCAGAAACACACTCAGGGACGGGGTCAGAAACACACTCAGGGACGGGGTCAGAAACACACACAGGGACGGGGTCAGAAACACACTCAGGGATGGGGTCAGAAACACAAACAGGGACGGGGTCAGAAACACACAAAGGGACGGGGTCAGAAACACACTCAGGGACAGGGGCAGAAACACACATACACACATACACACACAGGGACGGGGTCAGAAACAAACACGGACACACAGGGACGGGGTCAGAAACACACACAGGGACGGGGTCAGAAACAAACACGGACACACAGGGACAGGGTCAGAAACACACACAGGGACGGGGTCAGAAACACACACAGGGACAGGGTCAGAAACACACACAGGGACGGGGTCAGAAACACACTCAGGGACGGGTGCAGAAACACACTCAGGGACGGGGTCAGAAACTCACACAGGGACGGGGTCAGAAACACTCACAGGGACGGGGTCAGAAACACTCACAGGGACGGGGTCAGAAACACACACAGGGACGGGGTCAGAAACACACACAGGGATGGGGTCAGAAACACTCACAGGGACGGGGTCAGAAACACACACAGGGACGGGGTCAGAAACACACACAGGGACGGGGTCAGAAACACACTCAGGGACGGGGGCAGAAACACACTCAGGGACGGGGTCAGAAACTCACACAGGGACGGGGTCAGAAACACTCACAGGGAGGGGGTCAGAAACACTCACAGGGACGGGGTCAGAAACACACACAGGGACGGGGTCAAAACACTCACAGCGACGGTGTCAGAAACACACACAGGGACGGGGTCAGAAACACACACAGGGACGGGGTCAGAAACACACACAGGGACGGGGTCAGAAACACACACAGGGACGGGGTCAGAAACACACTCAGGGACGGGGTCAGAAACACACTCAGGGACGGGGTCAGAAACACACTCAGGGACGGGGTCAGAAACACACACAGGGACGGGGTCAGAAACACACTCAGGGATGGGGTCAGAAACACACACAGGGACAGGGTCAGAAACACACACAGGGACGGGGTCAGAAACACACTCAGGGACAGGGGCAGAAACACACTCAGGGACGGGGTCAGAAACACACACAGGGACGGGGTCAGAAACACACTCAGGGACGGGGGCAGAAACACACTCAGGGACTGGGTCAGAAACTCACACAGGGACGGGGTCAGAAACACTCACAGGGACGGGGTCAAAAACAATCACAGGGACGGGGTCAGAAACACACACAGGGACGGGGTCAGAAACACACACAGGGACGGGG
>CM062510.1:16573549-16636054 GCA_031479575.1 Coregonus ussuriensis | reverse complement strand
AAGTAGCCTGACTTATCATAAGCGAACCCACACTGGAGAGAAACCGTACCACTGCTCTGACTGTGGTAAAAGCTTTACCACCTCAAGTGAACTGAATAAACACCAGAGAACACACACAGGAGAGAAGCCTCACCACTGCTCTGACTGTGGGATGAGTTTTGCTACCTCACACAATCTGGCAGTACACCAAAGAACCCACACTGGATAGAAACCTTATAGCTGTGATCAATGGGACAAGAGATACTCTCATTCAAGTTCTCTGATTAAACCTAAAAAAATACATGCAGGAGATCCACTGAGTGTGGAATGATCTCCATCACCAGACCTGGGTAGTAGAACACAGAGTGTGGAATGATCTCCAACACCAGACCCGGGTAGTAGAACACAGAGTGTGGAATGATCTCTATCACCAGACCTGGGTAGTAGAACACAGAGTGTGGAATGATCTCCATCACCAGACCTGAGTTTTCCCTCCAAGGAGGGAGAGACTAGAAGATGTTGACATGTTTGCAACACTGATATTTTCAATCTTAACAGTGTCAATTCCATCTCTTGGTTTAAGCCACTGTAACAGTTGTGTTTGAACTTGTTGACTGGCTAAAGAGACGTTCCAGAATGCCTGCCAACTGGCGCTATGGCAACATGTTGCTAAATGAGGCGTGGCCCAGCCTGGTCTGCAGCAGCCAGGTTTGCGCTGTTGGCTTTTCAGAGGTAAGCTGTACCCAGAGCAATGGCGGACGCTATATGTTGGTAGAATGCCCAGAATTATTATCCATAATGAAGGAGCAAAATGGCGATTTGAACGTTTTGTCCGGTTTTATTGTACAATCTTTTCCCTAAAAGTACATTGAATGTCTTCCTTATTTCATCAAAAGTAGATCCATAAACTCAACACTTCCATCACTTTGCATGGGGGTCGTTGGCAAAGTCGTTTTTTTACCAGGAGACTGTAGCGCCCCACAAAATGAACATGAAAATGCTGTAGGAAGTAGCAAGTTAATTTTTTTCCACTTTCCCAAAAAAGTCTGATAAAAACGTATAGCTGAACACAATAGAACATCTTTGGAGGGAGCTGAAAGTCCGTATTGCCCAGCGACAGTCCCGAAACCTGAAGGATCTGGAGAAGGTCTGTATGGAGGAGTGGGCCAAAATCCCTGCTGCAGTGTGTGCAAACCTGGTCAAGACCTACAGGAAACGTATGATCTCTGTAATTGCAAACAAAGGTTTCTGTACCAAATATTAAGTTCTGCTTTTCTGATGTATCAAATACTTATGTCATGCAATAAATTGCAAATTAATCATACAATGTGATTTTCTTGATTTTTGTTTTAGATTCAGTCTCTCACAGTTGAAGTGTACCTCTACATGCTTTGTAAGTAGGAAAACCTGCAAAATCGGCAGTGTATCAAATACTTGTTCTCCCCACTGTATAGCATATGAAATCTTTGTCTACTTCTCTGCTATTTAAAATCTGAAATCAGAACACTACCACAAAAATACATGTAAAGAACTGAAGCAAGGCACACAGTTTTATTGAATGTACAATTACCAAGATATTATAGTTGTTCTTTAGCACGCTACTCCTACACCGTTGAACTTTTTTGATAACATTTATACTTTTTAAACATGTTGAACTTGTATTAAACTTCATCCACTTTAATGGGATTTATTCAATATTCTAAACCTCCCATTGTGAAAAACTCCCATTCTGAAGCTGTGACTTTCAACATTTTATTCACTGTAAACAATGTAACTTTTGACACAAATCAGCTACTTTGACAACTTTACCAGCACTTTAGACAAAATCTTAGAGGGTATGAAATCTTCAACATAAATTATCTTCTACTGATCAAATGCTACAGCTAGCCGTTTTAGCAACCACGTCTCAACTTTATGAATCAACTGATGTTTTGACCACTTTCCCAACAAGTTAGACAACTTAGCGTGAAGTAAATCTACTTTTCTGCTATTGAAATCTGAAATCAGAACAGAAATAACTTCTACAAATCAAGAGATACGGCTGTTTTACTAACCCCATCAGCTACATTCATTAAGCTGCACTGTCAAATTAACTGTCATAGAACTTCAGGAATTTCAAATTATAGCACAAGAACTCAAGTAGTGGACTATATATCTACAGTGGAACTTGGGGTACCATCGTATTGTAGTGGACTATATCTATCTACAGTGGAACTTGGGGTACCATCATGTATTGTAGTGGACTATATATCTACAGTGGAACTTGGGGTACCATCATGTATTGTAGTGGACTATATATCTACTGTGGAACTTGGGGTACCATCATGTATTGTAGTGGACTATATCTATCTACAGTGGAACTTGGGGAACCATCATGTATTGTAGTGGACTATATATCTACTGTGGAACTTGGGGTACCATCATGTATTGTAGTGGACTATATCTATCTACAGTGGAACTTGGGGTACCATCATGTATTGTAGTGGACTATATCTATCTACAGTGGAACTTGGGGTACCATCATGTATTGTAGTGGACTATATATCTACAGTGGAACTTGGGGTACCATCATGTATTGTAGTGGACTATACAGTGGGGGAAAAAAGTATTTAGTCAGCCACCAATTGTGCAAGTTCTCCCACTTAAAAAGATGACAGAGGCCTGTAATTTTCATCATAGGTACACGTCAACTATGACAGACAAATTGACAAAAACAAAATCCAGAAAATCACTTTGTAGGATTTTTAATGAATTTATTTGCATATTATGGTGGAAAATAAGTATTTGGTCAATAACAAAAGTTTCTCAATACTTTGTTATATACCCTTTGTTGGCAATGACACAGGTCAAACGTTTTCTGTAAGTCTTCACAAGGTTTTCACACACTGTTGCTGGTATTTTGGCCCATACCTCCATGCAGATCTCCTCTAAAGCAGTGATGTTTTGGGGCTGTCGCTGGGCAACACGGACTTGCAACTCCCTCCAAATATTTTCTATGGGCTTGAGATCTGGAGACTGGCTAGGCCACTCCAGGACCTTGAAATGCTTCTTACGAAGCCACTCCTTCGTTGCCCGTGCGGTGTGTTTGGGATCATTATCATGCTGAAAGACCCAGCCACGTTTCATCTTCAATGCCCTTGCTGATGGAAGGAGGTTTTCACTCAAAATCTCACGATACATGGCCCCATTCATTCTTTCCTTTACACGGATCAGTCGTCCTGGTCCCTTTGCAGAAAAACAGCCCCAAAGCATGATGTTTCCACCCCCATGCTTCACAGTAGGTATGGTGTTCTTTGGATGCAACTCAGCATTCTTTGTCCTCCAAACACGACGAGTTGAGTTTTTACCAAAAAGTTATATCTGACCATATGACATTCTCCCAATCCTCTTCTGGATCATCCAAATGCACTCTAGCAAACTTCAGACGGGCCTGGACATGTACTGGCTTAAGCAGGGGGACACGTCTGGCACTGCAGGATTTGAGTCCCTGGCGGCGTAGCGTGTTACTGATGGTAGGCTTTGTTACTTTGGTCCCAGCTCTCTGCAGGTCATTCACTAGGTCCCCCCGTGTGGTTCTGGGATTTTTGCTCACCGTTCTTGTGATCATTTTGACCCCACAGGATGAGATCTTGCATGGAGCCCCAGATCGAGGGAGATTATCAGTGGTCTTGTATGTCTTCCATTTCCTAATAATTGCTCCCACAGTTGATTTCTTCAAACCAAGCTGCTTACCTATTGCAGATTCAGTCTTCCCAGCCTGGTGCAGGTCTACAATTTTGTTTCTGGTGTCCTTTGACAGCTCTTTGGTCTTGGCCATAGTGGAGTTTGGAGTGTGACCGTTTGAGGTTGTGGACAGGTGTCTTTTATACTGATAACAAGTTCAAACAGGTGCCATTAATACAGGTAACGAGTGGAGGACAGAGGAGCCTCTTAAAGAAGAAGTTACAGGTCTGTGAGAGCCTGAAATCTTGCTTGTTTGTAGGTGACCAAATACTTATTTTCCACCATAATTTGCAAATAAATTCATTAAAAATCCTACAATGTGATTTTCTGGATTATTTTTTCTCAATTTGTTTGTCATAGTTGACGTATACCTATGATGAAAATTACAGGCCTCTCTCATCTTTTTAAGTGGGAGAACTTGCACAATTGGTGGCTGACTAAATACTTTTTTCCCCCACTGTATATCTACAGTGGAACTTGGGGTACCATCATGTATTGTAGTGGACTATATCTATCTACAGTGGAACTTGGGGTACCATCATGTATTGTAGTGGACTATATATCTACAGTGGAACTTGGGGTACCATCATGTATTGTTTACCATGTTTTCGTTTATAAATCATATTCATTAATATTTAGTGGTGGACACCTTTATAAGCTGCCGCATTTAAGGTTTAGAGTCTTTTAGCGCTTGCAAGGTTTACTCTGAGTCCCAAACCACCCCCTCGCCCCTACCAAACCACCCCCTCGCCCCTACCAAACCACCCCCTCGCCCCTACCAAACCACCCCCTCGCCCCTACCAACACTCTTGGAGGGCCTTCCATTGTCATATGTTGCTGACGAAACTCTGAGGGTGACTTCCAGACAGTGGTGACTTCGGGACTCGTGACTTGAATGATTCATTTCATGTTCCACTTTTGCATAATAAAACAAGCATGACATTCCAATCCCCCCCGGTCGTTTCACAAGATAGAAACCTCAGTTACAGTTAAACATTTAATTTGGGAGGTATTTCATCTGTTACAAGTGTCAAGTCTCAAAATCAGACATAAACAAATGCACCTGACATATAATTATGTACGCCTCTCCATTATTTTTTGTGAAATTGAGCAAACTCAAAAATAACGCGGTGCCTAATGGGATTATTGTGTTTGGTACTGGGGGAACAGAACCAGTCCACTACATGTGTTTGGTACTGGGGGAACAGAATCAGTCCACTACATGTGTTTGGTACCGGGGGAACAGAATCAGTCCACTACATGTGTTTGGTACTGAGGGAACAGAATCAGTCCACTACATGTGTTTGGTACCGGGGGAACAGAATCAGTCCACTACATGTGTTTGGTACTGGGGGAACAGAATCAGTCCACTACATGTGTTTGGTACCGGGTGAGCAGAATCAGTCCACTACATGTGTTTGGTACCGGGGGAACAGAATCAGTCCACTACATGTGTTTGGTACTGGGTGAGCAGAATCAGTCCACTACATGTGTTTGGTACTGGGTGAGCAGAATCAGTCCACTATGTGTGTTTGGTACTGGGTGAGCAGAATCAGTCCACTATGTGTGGTACTGGGTGAGCAGAATCAGTCCACTATGTGTGGTAGTGGGGGATCAGAATGGAGGAATGTGTGTGTACTGGTATGTTGCATTAATCAAATCCTTATACAATCAGGACACGTAGTGACCCTAACCCTTATCAGGACACGTAGTGACCCTAACCCTAACCCTTATCAGGACACGTAGTAACCCTAACCCTTATCAGGACACGTAGTGACCCTAACCTTTATCAGGACACGTAGTGACCCTAACCCTAACCCTTATCAGGACACGTAGTGACCCTAACCCTAACCCTTATCAGGACACGTAGTGACCTTAACCCTTATCAGGACACGTAGTGACCCTAACCCTTATCAGGACACGTAGTGACCCTAACCCTTATCAGGACACGTAGTGACCCTAACCCTTATCAGGAGACGTAGTGACCCTTATCAGGACACGTAGTGACCCTTATCAGGACACGTAGTGACCCTAACCCTTATCAGGACACGTAGTGACCCTAACCCTTATCAGGACACGTAGTGACCCTAACCCTTATCAGGACACGTAGTGACCCTAACCCTTATCAGGACACGTAGTGACCCTAACCCTTATCAGGAGACGTAGTGACCTTAACCCTTATCAGGACACGTAGTGACCCTAACTGTTATCAGGACACGTAGTGACCCTAACCCTTGTCAGGACACGTAGTGACCCTAACCCTAACCCTTATCAGGACACGTAGTGACCCTAACCCTTATCAGGACACGTAGTGACCCTTATCAGGACACGTAGTGACCCTTATCAGGACACGTAGTGACCCTTATCAGGACACGTAGTGACCCTAACCCTTATCAGGACACGTAGTGACCCTAACCCTTATCAGGACACGTAGTGACCCTAACCCTTATCAGGACACGTAGTGACCCTAACCCTTATCAGGACACGTAGTGACCCTAACCCTTATCAGGACACGTAGTGACCCTAAACCTTATCAGGACACGTAGTGACCCTAACCCTTATCAGGAGACGTAGTGACCTTAACCCTTATCAGGACACGTAGTGACCCTAACCGTTATCAGGACACGTAGTGACCCTAACCCTTGTCAGGACACGTAGTGACCCTAACCCTAACCCTTATCAGGACACGTAGTGACCCTAACCCTAACCCTTATCAGGACACGTAGTGACCCTAACCCTTATCAGGACACGTAGTGACCCTAACTCTTATCAGGACACGTAGTGACCCTAACCCTTATCAGGACACGTAGTGACCCTGACCCTAACCCTTATCAGGACATGTAGTGACCCTAACCCTTATCAGGACACGTAGTGACCCTAACCCTGATCAGGACACGTAGTGACCCTAACCCTTATCAGGACACGTAGTGACCCTGACCCTAACCCTTATCAGGACATGTAGTGACCCTAACCCTTATCAGGACACGTAGTGACCCTAACCCTGATCAGGACACGTAGTGACCCTAACCCTAAACCTTATCAGGACACGTAGTGACCCTAACTCTTATCAGGACACGTAGTGACCCTAACCCTTATCAGGACACGTAGTGACCCTGACCCTAACCCTTATCAGGACACGTAGTGACCCTAACCCTTATCAGGACACGTAGTGACCCTAACCCTTATCAGGACACGTAGTGACCCTAACCCTAACCCTTATCAGGACATGTAGTGACCCTAACCCTTATCAGGACACGTAGTGACCCTAACCCTAACCCTTATCAGGACACGTAGTAACCCTAACCCTTATCAGGACACGTAGTGACCCTAACCTTTATCAGGACACGTAGTGACCCTAACCCTTATCAGGACACGTAGTGACCCTAACCCTTATCAGGATACGTAGTGACCCTAACCCTAACCCTTATCAGGACACGTAGTGACCCTAACCCTAACCCTTATCAGGACACGTAGTAACCCTAACCCTTATCATGACACGTAGTGACCCTAACCCTAACCCTTATCAGGACACGTAGTGACCCTAACCCTTATCAGGACACGTAGTGACCCTAACCCTTATCAGGACACGTAGTGACCCTAACCCTAACCCTTATCAGGACACGTAGTGACCCTAACCCTAACCCTTATCAGGACACGTAGTGACCCTAACCCTAACCCTTATCAGGACACGTAGTGACCCTAACCCTAATCAGGACACGTAGTTACCCTAACCCTTATCAGGACACGTAGTGACCCTAACCCTAACCCTTATCAGGACACGTATTGACCCTAACCCTTATGAGGACACGTATTGACCCTAACCCTTATCAGGACACGTAGTGACTCAAACCCTTATCAGGACACGTAGTGACCCTAACCCTAACCCTTATCAGGACACGTAGTGACCCTAACCCTAACCCTAATCAGGACACGTAGTTACCCTAACCCTTATCAGGACACGTAGTGACCCTAACCCTAACCCTTATCAGGACACGTAGTGACCCTCACCCTAACCCTTATCAGGACACGTAGTGACCCTAACCCTTTTCAGGACACGTAGTGACTCAAACCCTTATCAGGACACGTAGTGACCCTAACCCTTATCAGGACACGTAGTGACCCTAACCCTTATCAGGACACGTAGTGACCCTAACCCTTATCAGGACACGTAGTGACCCTAACCCTTATCAGGACACGTAGTGACCCTAACCCTAACCCTTATCAGGACACGTAGTGACCCTAACCCTTATCAGGACACGTAGTGACCCTAACCCTAACCCTTATCAGGACACGTAGTGAACCTAACCCTAACCCTTATCAGGACACGTAGTGACCCTAACCCTTATCAGGACACGTAGTGACCCTAACCCTAACCCTTATCAGGACACGTAGTGACCCTAACCCTAACCCTTATCAGGACACGTAGTGACCCTAATCCTTATCAGGACACGTAGTGACCCTAACCCTTATCAGGACACGTAGTAACTCTAACCCTTATCAGGACACGTAGTGACCCTAACCCTTATCAGGATACGTAGTGACCCTAACCCTAACCCTTATCAGGACACGTAGTGACCCTAACCCTAACCCTTATCAGGACACGTAGTGACCCTAACCCTTATCAGGATACGTAGTGACCCTAATCCTTATCAGGACACGTAGTGACCCTAACCCTAACCCTTATCAGGACACGTAGTGACCCTAACCCTTATCAGGACACGTAGTGACCCTAACCCTTATCAGGACACGTAGTGACCCTAATCCTTATCAGGACACGTAGTGACCCTAATCCTTATCAGGACACGTAGTGACCCTTACCCTTATCAGGACACGTAGTGACCCTAACCCTAACCCTTATCAGGACACGTAGTGACCCTAACCCTTATCAGGACACGTAGTGACCCTAACCCTTATCAGGACACGTAGTGACCCTAACCCTAACCCTTATCAGGACACGTAGTAACCCTAACCCTTATCAGGACACGTAGTGACCCTAACCCTAACCCTTATCAGGACACGTAGTGACCCTAACCCTTATCAGGACACGTAGTGACCCTAACCCTAACCCTTATCAGGACACGTAGTGACTCTAACCCTTATCAGGACACGTAGTGACCCTAACCCTAACCCTTATCAGGACACGTAGTGACCCTAACCCTAACCCTTATCAGGACACGTAGTGACACTAACCCTTATCAGGATACGTAGTGACCCTAACCCTTATCAGGACACGTAGTGACCCTAACTCTTATCAGGACACGTAGTGACCCTAACCCTAACCCTTATCAGGACACGTAGTGACCCTAACCCTAACCCTTATCAGGACACGTAGTGACCCTAACCCTAACCCTTATCAGGACACGTAGTGACCCTAACTCTTATCAGGACACGTAGTGACCCTAACCCTAACCCTCATCAGGACACGTAGTGACCCTAACCCTAACCCTTATCAGGATACGTAGTGACCCTAACCCTTATCAGGACACGTAGTGACCCTAACCCTTATCAGGACACGTAGTGACCCTAACCCTAACCCTTATCAGGACACGTAGTGACCCTAAACCTTATCAGGACACGTAGTGACCCTAACCCTAACCCTTATCAGGACACGTAGTGACCCTAACCCTAACCCTTATCAGGACACGTAGTGACCCTAACCCTAACCCTCATCAGGACACGTAGTGACCCTAACCCTAACCCTTATCAGGATACGTAGTGACCCTAACCCTTATCAGGACACGTAGTGACCCTAACCCTTATCAGGACACGTAGTGACCCTAACCCTAACCCTTATCAGGACACGTAGTGACCCTAACCCTTATCAGGACACGTAGTGACCCTAACCCTTATCAGGACACGTAGTGACCCTAACCCTAACCCTTATCAGGACACGTAGTAACCCTAACCCTTATCAGGACACGTAGTGACCCTAACCCTTATCAGGACACGTAGTGACCCTAACCCTTATCAGGACACGTAGTGACCCTAACCCTTATCAGGACACGTAGTAACCCTAACCCTAACCCTTATCAGGACACGTAGTAACCCTAACCCTTATCAGGACACGTAGTGACCCTAACCCTTATCAGGACACGTAGTGACCCTAACCCTTATCAGGACACGTAGTGACCCTAACCCTAACCCTTATCAGGACACGTAGTAACCCTAACCCTTATCAGGACACGTAGTGACCCTAACCTTTATCAGGACACGTAGTGACCCTAACCCTAACCCTTATCAGGACACGTAGTGACCCTAACCCTTATCAGGATACGTAGTGACCCTAACCCTAACCCTTATCAGGACACGTAGTGACCCTAACCCTAACCCTTATCAGGACACGTAGTAACCCTAACCCTTATCATGACACGTAGTGACCCTATCCCTAACCCTTATCAGGACACGTAGTGACCCTAACCCTTATCAGGACACGTAGTGACCCTAACCCTTATCAGGACACGTAGTGACCCTAACCCTAACCCTTATCAGGACACGTAGTGACCCTAACCCTTATCAGGACACGTAGTGACCCTAACCCTTATCAGGACACGTAGTGACCCTAACCCTTATCAGGACACGTAGTGACCCTAACCCTTATCAGGACACGTAGTGACCCTAACCCTAACCCTTATCAGGACACATAGTGACCCTAACCCTAACCCTTATCAGGACACGTAGTGACCCTAACCCTAACCCTTATCAGGACACGTAGTAACCCTAACCCTTATCAGGACACGAATTGACCCTAACCCTTATCAGGACACGTATTGACCCTAACCCTTATCAGGACACGTAGTGACTCAAACCCTTATCAGGACACGTAGTGACCCTAACCCTTATCAGGACACGTAGTGACCCTAACCCTTATCAGGACACGTAGTGACCCTAACCCTTATCAGGACACGTAGTGACCCTAACCCTAACCCTTATCAGGACACGTAGTGACCCTAACCCTAACCCTTATCAGGACACGTAGTGACCCTAATCCTTATCAGGACACGTAGTGACCCTAACCCTAACCCTTATCAGGACACGTAGTGACCCTAATCCTTATCAGGACACGTAGTGACCCTAACCCTAACCCTTATCAGGACACGTAGTGACCCTAACCCTTATCAGGACACGTAGTGACCCTAACCCTTATCAGGACACGTAGTGACTCAAACCCTTATCAGGACACGTAGTGACCCTAACCCTTATCAGGACACGTAGTGACCCAAACCCTTATCAGGACACGTAGTGACCCTAACCCTTATCAGGACACGTAGTGACCCTAACCCTAACCCTTATCAGGACACGTAGTGACCCTAACCCTAACCCTTATCAGGACACGTAGTGACCCTAACCCTTATCAGGACACGTAGTGACCCTAACCCTAACCCTTATCAGGACACGTAGTGACCCTAACCCTTATCAGGACACGTAGTGACCCTAACCCTTATCAGGACACGTAGTAACTCTAACCCTTATCAGGATACGTAGTGACCCTAACCCAAACCCTTATCAGGACACGTAGTGACCCTAACCCTTATCAGGATACGTAGTGACCCTAACCCTAACCCTTATCAGGACACGTAGTGACCCTAACCCTAACCCTTATCAGGACACGTAGTGACCCTAACCCTTATCAGGATACGTAGTGACCCTAATCCTTATCAGGACACGTAGTGACCCTAACCCTAACCCTTATCAGGACACGTAGTGACCCTAACCCTTATCAGGACACGTAGTGACCCTAATCCTTATCAGGACACGTAGTGACCCTAATCCTTATCAGGACACGTAGTGACCCTAATCCTTATCAGGACACGTAGTGACCCTAACCCTTATCAGGACACGTAGTGACCCTAACCCTAACCCTTATCAGGACACGTATTGACCCTAACCCTTATCAGGACACGTAGTGACCCTAACCCTTATCAGGACACGTAGTGACCCTAACCCTAACCCTTATCAGGACACGTAGTGACCCTAACCCTAACCCTTATCAGGACACGTAGTGACCCTAACCCTTATCAGGACACGTAGTGACCCTAACCCTAACCCTTATCAGGACACGTAGTGACCCTAACCCTAACCCTTATCAGGACACGTAGTGACCCTAACCCTAACCCTTATCAGGACACGTAGTGACCCTAACCCTTATCAGGACACGTAGTGACCCTAACTCTTATCAGGACACGTAGTGACCCTAACCCTAACCCTTATCAGGACACGTAGTGACCCTAACCCTAACCCTTATCAGGACACGTAGTGACCCTAACCCTAACCCTTATCAGGACACGTAGTGACCCTAACTCTTATCAGGACACGTAGTGACCCTAACCCTAACCCTCATCAGGACACGTAGTGACCCTAACCCTTATCAGGATACGTAGTGACCCTAACCCTTATCAGGACACGTAGTGACCCTAACCCTTATCAGGACACGTAGTGACCCTAACCCTAACCCTTATCAGGACACGTAGTGACCCTAACTCTTATCAGGACACGTAGTGACCCTAACCCTAACCCTTATCAGGACACGTAGTGACCCTAACCCTAACCCTTATCATGACACGTAGTGACCCTATCCCTAACCCTTATCAGGACACGTAGTGACCCTAACCCTTATCAGGACACGTAGTGACCCTAACCCTTATCAGGACACGTAGTGACCCTAACCCTTATCAGGACACGTAGTGACCCTAATCCTTATCAGGACACGTAGTGACCCTAACCCTAACCCTTATCAGGACACGTAGTGACCCTAACCCTTATCAGGACACGTAGTGACCCTAACCCTTATCAGGACACGTAGTGACCCTAACCCTTATCAGGACACGTAGTGACCCTAACCCTTATCAGGACACGTAGTGACCCTAACCCTTATCAGGACACGTAGTGACCCTAACCCTTATCAGGACACGTAGTGACCCTAACCCTAACCCTTATCAGGACACATAGTGACCCTAACCCTAACCCTTATCAGGACACGTAGTGACCCTATCCCTAACCCTTATCAGGACACGTAGTGACCCTAACCCTAACCCTTATCAGGACACGTAGTGACCCTAACCCTAACCCTTATCAGGACACGTAGTAACCCTAACCCTTATCAGGACACGTAGTGACCCTAACCCTTATCAGGACACGTAGTGACCCTAACCCTTATCAGGACACGTAGTGACCCTAACCCTTATCAGGACACGTAGTGACCCTAACCCTAACCCTTATCAGGACACGTAGTAACCCTAACCCTTATCAGGACACGTATTGACCCTAACCCTTATCAGGACACGTATTGACCCTAACCCTTATCAGGACACGTAGTGACTCAAACCCTTATCAGGACACGTAGTGACCCTAACCCTTATCAGGACACGTAGTGACCCTAACCCTTATCAGGACACGTAGTGACCCTAACCCTTATCAGGACACGTAGTGACCCTAACCCTAACCCTTATCAGGACACGTAGTGACCCTAACCCTAACCCTTATCAGGACACGTAGTGACCCTAATCCTTATCAGGACACGTAGTGACCCTAACCCTAACCCTTATCAGGACACGTAGTGACCCTAATCCTTATCAGGACACGTAGTGACCCTAACCCTAACCCTTATCAGGACACGTAGTGACCCTAACCCTTATCAGGACACGTAGTGACCCTAACCCTTATCAGGACACGTAGTGACTCAAACCCTTATCAGGACACGTAGTGACCCTAACCCTTATCAGGACACGTAGTGACCCAAACCCTTATCAGGACACGTAGTGACCCTAACCCTTATCAGGACACGTAGTGACCCTAACCCTAACCCTTATCAGGACACGTAGTGACCCTAACCCTAACCCTTATCAGGACACGTAGTGACCCTAACCCTTATCAGGACACGTAGTGACCCTAACCCTAACCCTTATCAGGACACGTAGTGACCCTAACCCTTATCAGGACACGTAGTGACCCTAACCCTTATCAGGACACGTAGTAACTCTAACCCTTATCAGGATACGTAGTGACCCTAACCCAAACCCTTATCAGGACACGTAGTGACCCTAACCCTTATCAGGACACGTAGTGACCCTAACCCTAACCCTTATCAGGACACGTAGTGACCCTAACCCTAACCCTTATCAGGACACGTAGTGACCCTAACCCTTATCAGGATACGTAGTGACCCTAATCCTTATCAGGACACGTAGTGACCCTAACCCTAACCCTTATCAGGACACGTAGTGACCCTAACCCTTATCAGGACACGTAGTGACCCTAACCCTTATCAGGACATGTAGTGACCCTAACCCTTATCAGGACACGTAGTGACCCTAACCCTAACCCTTATCAGGACACGTAGTAACCCTAACCCTTATCAGGACAGGTAGTGACCCTAACCTTTATCAGGACACGTAGTGACCCTAACCCTTATCAGGACACGTAGTGACCCTAACCCTTATCAGGATACGTAGTGACCCTAACCCTAACCCTTATCAGGACACGTAGTGACCCTAACCCTAACCCTTATCAGGACACGTAGTAACCCTAACCCTTATCATGACACGTAGTGACCCTAACCCTAACACTTATCAGGACACGTAGTGACCCTAACCCTTATCAGGACACGTAGTGACCCTAACCCTTATCAGGACACGTAGTGACCCTAACCCTAACCCTTATCAGGACACGTAGTGACCCTAACCCTAACCCTTATCAGGACACGTAGTGACCCTAACCCTAACCCTTATCAGGACACGTAGTGACCCTAACCCTAATCAGGACACGTAGTTACCCTAACCCTTATCAGGACACGTAGTGACCCTAACCCTAACCCTTATCAGGACACGTATTGACCCTAACCCTTATGAGGACACGTATTGACCCTAACCCTTATCAGGACACGTAGTGACCCTAACCCTAACCCTTATCAGGACACGTAGTGACCCTAACCCTAACCCTAATCAGGACACGTAGTTACCCTAACCCTTATCAGGACACGTAGTGACCCTAACCCTTATCAGGACACGTAGTGACCCTAACCCTTATCAGGACACATAGTGACCCTAACCTTTATCAGGACACGTAGTGACCCTAACCCTTATCAGGACACGTAGTGACCCTAATCCTTATCAGGACACGTAGTGACCCTAACCCTAACCCTTATCAGGACACGTAGTGACCCTAACCCTAACCCTTATCAGGACACGTAGTGACCCTAATCCTTATCAGGACACGTAGTGACCCTAACCCTAACCCTTATCAGGACACGTAGTGACCCTCACCCTAACCCTTATCAGGACACGTAGTGACCCTAACCCTTTTCAGGACACGTAGTGACTCAAACCCTTATCAGGACACGTAGTGACCCTAACCCTTATCAGGACACGTAGTGACCCTAACCCTTATCAGGACACGTAGTGACCCTAACCCTTATCAGGACACGTAGTGACCCTAACCCTTATCAGGACACGTAGTGACCCTAACCCTAACCCTTATCAGGACACGTAGTGACCCTAACCCTTATCAGGACACGTAGTGACCCTAACCCTAACCCTTATCAGGACACGTAGTGAACCTAACCCTAACCCTTATCAGGACACGTAGTGACCCTAACCCTTATCAGGACACGTAGTGACCCTAACCCTAACCCTTATCAGGACACGTAGTGACCCTAACCCTAACCCTTATCAGGACACGTAGTGACCCTAATCCTTATCAGGACACGTAGTGACCCTAACCCTTATCAGGACACGTAGTAACTCTAACCCTTATCAGGACACGTAGTGACCCTAACCCTTATCAGGATACGTAGTGACCCTAACCCTAACCCTTATCAGGACACGTAGTGACCCTAACCCTAACCCTTATCAGGACACGTAGTGACCCTAACCCTTATCAGGATACGTAGTGACCCTAATCCTTATCAGGACACGTAGTGACCCTAACCCTAACCCTTATCAGGACACGTAGTGACCCTAACCCTTATCAGGACACGTAGTGACCCTAACCCTTATCAGGACACGTAGTGACCCTAATCCTTATCAGGACACGTAGTGACCCTAATCCTTATCAGGACACGTAGTGACCCTTACCCTTATCAGGACACGTAGTGACCCTAACCCTAACCCTTATCAGGACACGTAGTGACCCTAACCCTTATCAGGACACGTAGTGACCCTAACCCTTATCAGGACACGTAGTGACCCTAACCCTAACCCTTATCAGGACACGTAGTAACCCTAACCCTTATCAGGACACGTAGTGACCCTAACCCTAACCCTTATCAGGACACGTAGTGACCCTAACCCTTATCAGGACACGTAGTGACCCTAACCCTAACCCTTATCAGGACACGTAGTGACTCTAACCCTTATCAGGACACGTAGTGACCCTAACCCTAACCCTTATCAGGACACGTAGTGACCCTAACCCTAACCCTTATCAGGACACGTAGTGACACTAACCCTTATCAGGATACGTAGTGACCCTAACCCTTATCAGGACACGTAGTGACCCTAACTCTTATCAGGACACGTAGTGACCCTAACCCTAACCCTTATCAGGACACGTAGTGACCCTAACCCTAACCCTTATCAGGACACGTAGTGACCCTAACCCTAACCCTTATCAGGACACGTAGTGACCCTAACTCTTATCAGGACACGTAGTGACCCTAACCCTAACCCTCATCAGGACACGTAGTGACCCTAACCCTAACCCTTATCAGGATACGTAGTGACCCTAACCCTTATCAGGACACGTAGTGACCCTAACCCTTATCAGGACACGTAGTGACCCTAACCCTAACCCTTATCAGGACACGTAGTGACCCTAAACCTTATCAGGACACGTAGTGACCCTAACCCTAACCCTTATCAGGACACGTAGTGACCCTAACCCTAACCCTTATCAGGACACGTAGTGACCCTAACCCTAACCCTTATCAGGACACGTAGTGACCCTAACCCTAACCCTCATCAGGACACGTAGTGACCCTAACCCTAACCCTTATCAGGATACGTAGTGACCCTAACCCTTATCAGGACACGTAGTGACCCTAACCCTTATCAGGACACGTAGTGACCCTAACCCTAACCCTTATCAGGACACGTAGTGACCCTAACCCTTATCAGGACACGTAGTGACCCTAACCCTTATCAGGACACGTAGTGACCCTAACCCTAACCCTTATCAGGACACGTAGTAACCCTAACCCTTATCAGGACACGTAGTGACCCTAACCCTTATCAGGACACGTAGTGACCCTAACCCTTATCAGGACACGTAGTGACCCTAACCCTAACCCTTATCAGGACACGTAGTAACCCTAACCCTAACCCTTATCAGGACACGTAGTAACCCTAACCCTTATCAGGACACGTAGTGACCCTAACCCTTATCAGGACACGTAGTGACCCTAACCCTTATCAGGACACGTAGTGACCCTAACCCTAACCCTTATCAGGACACGTAGTAACCCTAACCCTTATCAGGACACGTAGTGACCCTAACCTTTATCAGGACACGTAGTGACCCTAACCCTAACCCTTATCAGGACACGTAGTGACCCTAACCCTTATCAGGATACGTAGTGACCCTAACCCTAACCCTTATCAGGACACGTAGTGACCCTAACCCTAACCCTTATCAGGACACGTAGTAACCCTAACCCTTATCATGACACGTAGTGACCCTATCCCTAACCCTTATCAGGACACGTAGTGACCCTAACCCTTATCAGGACACGTAGTGACCCTAACCCTAACCCTTATCAGGACACGTAGTGACCCTAACCCTTATCAGGACACGTAGTGACCCTAACCCTTATCAGGACACGTAGTGACCCTAACCCTTATCAGGACACGTAGTGACCCTAACCCTAACCCTTATCAGGACACATAGTGACCCTAACCCTAACCCTTATCAGGACACGTAGTGACCCTAACCCTAACCCTTATCAGGACACGTAGTAACCCTAACCCTTATCAGGACACGAATTGACCCTAACCCTTATCAGGACACGTATTGACCCTAACCCTTATCAGGACACGTAGTGACTCAAACCCTTATCAGGACACGTAGTGACCCTAACCCTTATCAGGACACGTAGTGACCCTAACCCTTATCAGGACACGTAGTGACCCTAACCCTTATCAGGACACGTAGTGACCCTAACCCTAACCCTTATCAGGACACGTAGTGACCCTAACCCTAACCCTTATCAGGACACGTAGTGACCCTAATCCTTATCAGGACACGTAGTGACCCTAACCCTAACCCTTATCAGGACACGTAGTGACCCTAATCCTTATCAGGACACGTAGTGACCCTAACCCTAACCCTTATCAGGACACGTAGTGACCCTAACCCTTATCAGGACACGTAGTGACCCTAACCCTTATCAGGACACGTAGTGACTCAAACCCTTATCAGGACACGTAGTGACCCTAACCCTTATCAGGACACGTAGTGACCCAAACCCTTATCAGGACACGTAGTGACCCTAACCCTTATCAGGACACGTAGTGACCCTAACCCTAACCCTTATCAGGACACGTAGTGACCCTAACCCTAACCCTTATCAGGACACGTAGTGACCCTAACCCTTATCAGGACACGTAGTGACCCTAACCCTAACCCTTATCAGGACACGTAGTGACCCTAACCCTTATCAGGACACGTAGTGACCCTAACCCTTATCAGGACACGTAGTAACTCTAACCCTTATCAGGATACGTAGTGACCCTAACCCAAACCCTTATCAGGACACGTAGTGACCCTAACCCTTATCAGGATACGTAGTGACCCTAACCCTAACCCTTATCAGGACACGTAGTGACCCTAACCCTAACCCTTATCAGGACACGTAGTGACCCTAACCCTTATCAGGATACGTAGTGACCCTAATCCTTATCAGGACACGTAGTGACCCTAACCCTAACCCTTATCAGGACACGTAGTGACCCTAACCCTTATCAGGACACGTAGTGACCCTAATCCTTATCAGGACACGTAGTGACCCTAATCCTTATCAGGACACGTAGTGACCCTAATCCTTATCAGGACACGTAGTGACCCTAACCCTTATCAGGACACGTAGTGACCCTAACCCTAACCCTTATCAGGACACGTATTGACCCTAACCCTTATCAGGACACGTAGTGACCCTAACCCTTATCAGGACACGTAGTGACCCTAACCCTAACCCTTATCAGGACACGTAGTGACCCTAACCCTAACCCTTATCAGGACACGTAGTGACCCTAACCCTTATCAGGACACGTAGTGACCCTAACCCTAACCCTTATCAGGACACGTAGTGACCCTAACCCTAACCCTTATCAGGACACGTAGTGACCCTAACCCTAACCCTTATCAGGACACGTAGTGACCCTAACCCTTATCAGGACACGTAGTGACCCTAACTCTTATCAGGACACGTAGTGACCCTAACCCTAACCCTTATCAGGACACGTAGTGACCCTAACCCTAACCCTTATCAGGACACGTAGTGACCCTAACCCTAACCCTTATCAGGACACGTAGTGACCCTAACTCTTATCAGGACACGTAGTGACCCTAACCCTAACCCTCATCAGGACACGTAGTGACCCTAACCCTAACCCTTATCAGGATACGTAGTGACCCTAACCCTTATCAGGACACGTAGTGACCCTAACCCTTATCAGGACACGTAGTGACCCTAACCCTAACCCTTATCAGGACACGTAGTGACCCTAACTCTTATCAGGACACGTAGTGACCCTAACCCTAACCCTTATCAGGACACGTAGTGACCCTAACCCTAACCCTTATCATGACACGTAGTGACCCTATCCCTAACCCTTATCAGGACACGTAGTGACCCTAACCCTTATCAGGACACGTAGTGACCCTAACCCTTATCAGGACACGTAGTGACCCTAACCCTTATCAGGACACGTAGTGACCCTAATCCTTATCAGGACACGTAGTGACCCTAACCCTAACCCTTATCAGGACACGTAGTGACCCTAACCCTTATCAGGACACGTAGTGACCCTAACCCTTATCAGGACACGTAGTGACCCTAACCCTTATCAGGACACGTAGTGACCCTAACCCTTATCAGGACACGTAGTGACCCTAACCCTTATCAGGACACGTAGTGACCCTAACCCTTATCAGGACACGTAGTGACCCTAACCCTAACCCTTATCAGGACACATAGTGACCCTAACCCTAACCCTTATCAGGACACGTAGTGACCCTATCCCTAACCCTTATCAGGACACGTAGTGACCCTAACCCTAACCCTTATCAGGACACGTAGTGACCCTAACCCTAACCCTTATCAGGACACGTAGTAACCCTAACCCTTATCAGGACACGTAGTGACCCTAACCCTTATCAGGACACGTAGTGACCCTAACCCTTATCAGGACACGTAGTGACCCTAACCCTTATCAGGACACGTAGTGACCCTAACCCTAACCCTTATCAGGACACGTAGTAACCCTAACCCTTATCAGGACACGTATTGACCCTAACCCTTATCAGGACACGTATTGACCCTAACCCTTATCAGGACACGTAGTGACTCAAACCCTTATCAGGACACGTAGTGACCCTAACCCTTATCAGGACACGTAGTGACCCTAACCCTTATCAGGACACGTAGTGACCCTAACCCTTATCAGGACACGTAGTGACCCTAACCCTAACCCTTATCAGGACACGTAGTGACCCTAACCCTAACCCTTATCAGGACACGTAGTGACCCTAATCCTTATCAGGACACGTAGTGACCCTAACCCTAACCCTTATCAGGACACGTAGTGACCCTAATCCTTATCAGGACACGTAGTGACCCTAACCCTAACCCTTATCAGGACACGTAGTGACCCTAACCCTTATCAGGACACGTAGTGACCCTAACCCTTATCAGGACACGTAGTGACTCAAACCCTTATCAGGACACGTAGTGACCCTAACCCTTATCAGGACACGTAGTGACCCAAACCCTTATCAGGACACGTAGTGACCCTAACCCTTATCAGGACACGTAGTGACCCTAACCCTAACCCTTATCAGGACACGTAGTGACCCTAACCCTAACCCTTATCAGGACACGTAGTGACCCTAACCCTTATCAGGACACGTAGTGACCCTAACCCTAACCCTTATCAGGACACGTAGTGACCCTAACCCTTATCAGGACACGTAGTGACCCTAACCCTTATCAGGACACGTAGTAACTCTAACCCTTATCAGGATACGTAGTGACCCTAACCCAAACCCTTATCAGGACACGTAGTGACCCTAACCCTTATCAGGACACGTAGTGACCCTAACCCTAACCCTTATCAGGACACGTAGTGACCCTAACCCTAACCCTTATCAGGACACGTAGTGACCCTAACCCTTATCAGGATACGTAGTGACCCTAATCCTTATCAGGACACGTAGTGACCCTAACCCTAACCCTTATCAGGACACGTAGTGACCCTAACCCTTATCAGGACACGTAGTGACCCTAATCCTTATCAGGACACGTAGTGACCCTAATCCTTATCAGGACACGTAGTGACCCTAATCCTTATCAGGACACGTAGTGACCCTAACCCTTATCAGGACACGTAGTGACCCTAACCCTAACCCTTATCAGGACACGTATTGACCCTAACCCTTATCAGGACACGTAGTGACCCTAACCCTAACCCTTATCAGGACACGTAGTGACCCTAACCCTTATCAGGACACGTAGTGACCCTAACCCTAACCCTTATCAGGACACGTAGTGACCCTAACCCTAACCCTTATCAGGACACGTAGTGACCCTAACCCTTATCAGGACACGTAGTGACCCTAACCCTAACCCTTATCAGGACACGTAGTGACTCTAACCCTTATCAGGACACGTAGTGACCCTAACCCTAACCCTTATCAGGACACGTAGTGACCCTAACCCTAACCCTTATCAGGACACGTAGTGACCCTAACCCTTATCAGGACACGTAGTGACCCTAACTCTTATCAGGACACGTAGTGACCCTAACCCTAACCCTTATCAGGACACGTAGTGACCCTAACCCTAACCCTTATCAGGACACGTAGTGACCCTAACCCTAACCCTTATCAGGACACGTAGTAACCCTAACCCTTATCAGGACACGTAGTGACCCTAACCTTTATCAGGACACGTAGTGACCCTAACCCTAACCCTTATCAGGACACGTAGTGACCCTAACCCTTATCAGGATACGTAGTGACCCTAACCCTAACCCTTATCAGGACACGTAGTGACCCTAACCCTAACCCTTATCAGGACACGTAGTAACCCTAACCCTTATCAGGACACGTAGTGACCCTATCCCTAACCCTTATCAGGACACGTAGTGACCCTAACCCTTATCAGGACACGTAGTGACCCTAACCCTTATCAGGACACGTAGTGACCCTAACCCTAACCCTTATCAGGACACGTAGTGACCCTAACCCTTATCAGGACACGTAGTGACCCTAACCCTTATCAGGACACGTAGTGACCCTAACCCTTATCAGGACACGTAGTGACCCTAACCCTTATCAGGACACGTAGTGACCCTAACCCTAACCCTTATCAGGACACGTAGTGACCCTAACCCTTATCAGGACACGTAGTGACCCTAACCCTAACCCTTATCAGGACACATAGTGACCCTAACCCTAACCCTTATCAGGACACGTAGTGACCCTAACCCTAACCCTTATCAGGACACGTAGTAACCCTAACCCTTATCAGGACACGTATTGACCCTAACCCTTATCAGGACACGTAGTGACCCTAACCCTTATCAGGACACGTAGTGACTCAAACCCTTATCAGGACACGTAGTGACCCTAACCCTTATCAGGACACGTAGTGACCCTAACCCTTATCAGGACACGTAGTGACCCTAACCCTTATCAGGACACGTAGTGACCCTAACCCTAACCCTTATCAGGACACGTAGTGACCCTAACCCTAACCCTTATCAGGACACGTAGTGACCCTAATCCTTATCAGGACACGTAGTGACCCTAACCCTAACCCTTATCAGGACACGTAGTGACCCTAATCCTTATCAGGACACGTAGTGACCCTAACCCTAACCCTTATCAGGACACGTAGTGACCCTAACCCTTATCAGGACACGTAGTGACCCTAACCCTTATCAGGACACGTAGTGACTCAAACCCTTATCAGGACACGTAGTGACCCTAACCCTTATCAGGACACGTAGTGACCCAAACCCTTATCAGGACACGTAGTGACCCTAACCCTTATCAGGACACGTAGTGACCCTAACCCTAACCCTTATCAGGACACGTAGTGACCCTAACCCTAACCCTTATCAGGACACGTAGTGACCCTAACCCTTATCAGGACACGTAGTGACCCTAACCCTAACCCTTATCAGGACACGTAGTGACCCTAACCCTTATCAGGACACGTAGTGACCCTAACCCTTATCAGGACACGTAGTAACTCTAACCCTTATCAGGATACGTAGTGACCCTAACCCAAACCCTTATCAGGACACGTAGTGACCCTAACCCTTATCAGGATACGTAGTGACCCTAACCCTAACCCTTATCAGGACACGTAGTGACCCTAACCCTAACCCTTATCAGGACACGTAGTGACCCTAACCCTTATCAGGATACGTAGTGACCCTAATCCTTATCAGGACACGTAGTGACCCTAACCCTAACCCTTATCAGGACACGTAGTGACCCTAACCCTTATCAGGACACGTAGTGACCCTAATCCTTATCAGGACACGTAGTGACCCTAATCCTTATCAGGACACGTAGTGACCCTAATCCTTATCAGGACACGTAGTGACCCTAACCCTTATCAGGACACGTAGTGACCCTAACCCTAACCCTTATCAGGACACGTATTGACCCTAACCCTTATCAGGACACGTAGTGACCCTAACCCTTATCAGGACACGTAGTGACCCTAACCCTAACCCTTATCAGGACACGTAGTGACCCTAACCCTAACCCTTATCAGGACACGTAGTGACCCTAACCCTTATCAGGACACGTAGTGACCCTAACCCTAACCCTTATCAGGACACGTAGTGACCCTAACCCTAACCCTTATCAGGACACGTAGTGACCCTAACCCTAACCCTTATCAGGACACGTAGTGACCCTAACCCTTATCAGGACACGTAGTGACCCTAACTCTTATCAGGACACGTAGTGACCCTAACCCTAACCCTTATCAGGACACGTAGTGACCCTAACCCTAACCCTTATCAGGACACGTAGTGACCCTAACCCTAACCCTTATCAGGACACGTAGTGACCCTAACTCTTATCAGGACACGTAGTGACCCTAACCCTAACCCTCATCAGGACACGTAGTGACCCTAACCCTAACCCTTATCAGGATACGTAGTGACCCTAACCCTTATCAGGACACGTAGTGACCCTAACCCTTATCAGGACACGTAGTGACCCTAACCCTAACCCTTATCAGGACACGTAGTGACCCTAACTCTTATCAGGACACGTAGTGACCCTAACCCTAACCCTTATCAGGACACGTAGTGACCCTAACCCTAACCCTTATCATGACACGTAGTGACCCTATCCCTAACCCTTATCAGGACACGTAGTGACCCTAACCCTTATCAGGACACGTAGTGACCCTAACCCTTATCAGGACACGTAGTGACCCTAACCCTTATCAGGACACGTAGTGACCCTAATCCTTATCAGGACACGTAGTGACCCTAACCCTAACCCTTATCAGGACACGTAGTGACCCTAACCCTTATCAGGACACGTAGTGACCCTAACCCTTATCAGGACACGTAGTGACCCTAACCCTTATCAGGACACGTAGTGACCCTAACCCTTATCAGGACACGTAGTGACCCTAACCCTTATCAGGACACGTAGTGACCCTAACCCTTATCAGGACACGTAGTGACCCTAACCCTAACCCTTATCAGGACACATAGTGACCCTAACCCTAACCCTTATCAGGACACGTAGTGACCCTATCCCTAACCCTTATCAGGACACGTAGTGACCCTAACCCTAACCCTTATCAGGACACGTAGTGACCCTAACCCTAACCCTTATCAGGACACGTAGTAACCCTAACCCTTATCAGGACACGTAGTGACCCTAATCCTTATCAGGACACGTAGTGACCCTAACCCTAACCCTTATCAGGACACGTAGTGACCCTAACCCTTATCAGGACACGTAGTGACCCTAACCCTAACCCTTATCAGGACACGTAGTGACCCTAACCCTTATCAGGACACGTAGTGACCCTAACCCTTATCAGGACACGTAGTGACTCAAACCCTTATCAGGACACGTAGTGACCCTAACCCTTATCAGGACACGTAGTGACCCTAACCCTTATCAGGACACGTAGTGACCCTAACCCTAACCCTTATCAGGACACGTAGTGACCCTAACCCTAACCCTTATCAGGACACGTAGTGACCCTAACCCTTATCAGGACACGTAGTGACCCTAACCCTAACCCTTATCAGGACACGTAGTGACCCTAACCCTTATCAGGACACGTAGTGACCCTAACCCTTATCAGGACACGTAGTAACTCTAACCCTTATCAGGATACGTAGTGACCCTAACCCAAACCCTTATCAGGACACGTAGTGACCCTAACCCTTATCAGGACACGTAGTGACCCTAACCCTAACCCTTATCAGGACACGTAGTGACCCTAACCCTAACCCTTATCAGGACACGTAGTGACCCTAACCCTTATCAGGATACGTAGTGACCCTAATCCTTATCAGGACACGTAGTGACCCTAACCCTAACCCTTATCAGGACACGTAGTGACCCTAACCCTTATCAGGACACGTAGTGACCCTAATCCTTATCAGGACACGTAGTGACCCTAATCCTTATCAGGACACGTAGTGACCCTAATCCTTATCAGGACACGTAGTGACCCTAACCCTTATCAGGACACGTAGTGACCCTAACCCTAACCCTTATCAGGACACGTATTGACCCTAACCCTTATCAGGACACGTAGTGACCCTAACCCTAACCCTTATCAGGACACGTAGTGACCCTAACCCTTATCAGGACACGTAGTGACCCTAACCCTAACCCTTATCAGGACACGTAGTGACCCTAACCCTAACCCTTATCAGGACACGTAGTGACCCTAACCCTTATCAGGACACGTAGTGACCCTAACCCTAACCCTTATCAGGACACGTAGTGACTCTAACCCTTATCAGGACACGTAGTGACCCTAACCCTAACCCTTATCAGGACACGTAGTGACCCTAACCCTAACCCTTATCAGGACACGTAGTGACCCTAACCCTAACCCTTATCAGGACACGTAGTGACCCTAACTCTTATCAGGACACGTAGTGACCCTAACCCTAACCCTCATCAGGACACGTAGTGACCCTAACCCTAACCCTTATCAGGACACGTAGTGACCCTAACCCTTATCAGGACACGTAGTGACCCTAACCCTTATCAGGACACGTAGTGACCCTAACCCTAACCCTTATCAGGACACGTAGTGACCCTAACTCTTATCAGGACACGTAGTGACCCTAACCCTAACCCTTATCAGGACACGTAGTGACCCTAACCCTAACCCTTATCAGGACACGTAGTGACCCTAACCCTAACCCTTATCAGGACACGTAGTGACCCTAACTCTTATCAGGACACGTAGTGACCCTAACCCTAACCCTTATCAGGACACGTAGTGACCCTAACCCTAACCCTTATCAGGACACGTAGTGACCCTAACCCTTATCAGGACACGTAGTGACCCTAACCCTTATCAGGACACGTAGTGACCCTACCCTAAGCCTTATCAGGACACGTAGTGACCCTAAGCCTTATCAGGACACGTAGTGACCCTAACCCTAACCCTCATCAGGACACGTAGTGACCCTAACCCTTATCAGGACACGTAGTGACCCTAACCCTCATCAGGACACGTAGTGACCCTTATCAGGACACGTAGTGACCCTAAACCTTTTCAGGATTGTTTCAATGAATGTGAATTTGCATTAATCAAATCATTGTTCCCTATATGTAGGCTTCATATATGTATTATCACTATTATACTGTATATTGTAATGTTATAAAATGTTATTCTTGAAATAAAAGAAAAACAGTAATTGAAAGTGATTTCACTTTTTTTGGGTCTGAAATTAAAATAAACATTACCCACTCCAGTCAGCAGATGGCGATGTGGATCTTTCATTTGGTGCTGCCAGTGTGACGTATAATGTAGTGGACGGGACGCTTCTTCAACAGCAACACGGCTGCTACTGATTCTATGGATTTAACCACCTCGGTAGCTTGCTAGACTAAATAAAACCCAAATATTGAAGCTCTTCACACCTTTTTTCAGTTTATATTATTCACTGTTTGTTTTATTAACACACTTCTGTCGTCTAGTTAGTTATCCCATTTAATTTCATATTTACGGTGTTGTTGTTATTGGTCAGCTAGCTGGCTGGTTAAGTTAGCACTAGCCTAGCTAGCTAACATCCCCGACCATGAGCTCACTAAGCTACTCTCCTCCTGCTAAAGAAGAGGAGGTCTGCTGGACGGAGAAAGAGGGTCTGTGGCTGAACGTTGTTGTGAAAGAGGAGGAGGAAGAGGAGGATGTCACAGCAATAAAACAAGTTAAGGGTGAGGCTGTTACCGTGAAAGAAGAGGAGGATGTTACAGTGAAAGAAGAGGAAGACGCGTTCAGAGTGAAGGAGGAGGGAGAGATAACTGTCACATTGAAAGAGGAGAAGGGAGAAGAAGAGGAAGAGGAGACAGGAGATCTGATTAACACTAGTAAGTACTGTCTTAAGAACAGAGGCACAAACTCTGCAGTTGTTGAACTGATGTGTGGTGTTAAAGGGTCAATCTGCAGTTCCTACATCAGTTTTTTTTTAAACTTTAGTTAGGCCTATATATAGCCATTGATTCTTGAAGAATAGAACTTATAAAATGCCTCATGAGCAAACTTCAACTTTCGTTTCACAACACCCAGAGATGAATCAAACCCCCTCATGGTTTCAAACTGCAGATTGCTTGATTGATGTGTGGCTTTTTTTTAAAGGGTGGCAATCTGGGGTTTAAACAGCAACGAAATGGCTTCCCTGTCACATGTTTTTTTTTGGTAAACAGCCGAGGGATGGGGACCAGAGTATGGGAGCGGATGGAAATCCTGTCCATCCCCCATGGAGCGGCGCTCCGGCGCTCCACGCCCTAAAAAACCGCTCCGCACTCACACAAAAAGAAAACTGCCGCTCCAAATTCGCTCCATTCATTAAAATCACAATGTAACCAACACCCCATCTATTTTTGTGACTACCTGTACCTACCATTTGTTTTTTTAAAGTATTGAAACCAAACTATATGATTTTAATGAAAAGTATTTGAATAAACAACATGAAAAGGTGACTGTAAGAAGCTCTCATCATTTCAAAAAATCTACATGTCTTATTAAACAGCATATTTAAACATTTTGTTCTATTAAATCATTATAGTCTATATACATTCCGCATATAGCCTGTGACTTACGAAAAATGACTTAATGCCTTTTTAAAATTCATTTTTAGAAACACGAGTTTGGCCAGTCTGTGGCTTCAGGCTCATGCGATGGTTCCTGGAAAACAGGCCAGCAGTGGAGAATATCCTCTCCTCACCTGCAGAGACACTGGCGATGCTGAACCAGGCCAGCGGTGGAGAATATCCTCTCCTCACCTGCAGAGCCACTGGCGATGCTGAACCAGGCCAGCAGTGGAGAATATCCTCTCCTCACCTGCAGAGACACTGGGGGATGCTGAACCAGGCCAGCAGTGGAGAATATCCTCTCCTCACCTGCAGAGCCACTGGCGATGCTGAACCAGGCCAGCAGTGGAGAATATCCTCTCCTCACCTGCAGAGCCACTGGCGATGCTGAACCAGGCCAGCAGTGGAGAATATCCTCTCCTCACCTGCAGAGACACTGGCGATGCTGAACCAGGCCAGCAGTGGAGAATATCCTCTCCTCACCTGCAGAGCCACTGGCGATGCTGAACCAGGCCAGCAGTGGAGAATATCCTCTCCTCACCTGCAGAGACACTGGGGGATGCTGACCCAGGCCAGCAGTGGAGAATATCCTCTCCTCACCTGCAGAGACACTGGCGATGCTGAACCAGGCCAGCAGTGGAGAATATCCTCTCCTCACCTGCAGAGACACTGGCGATGCTGAACCAGGCCAGCAGTGGAGAATATCCTCTCCTCACCTGCAGAGACACTGGGGGGGATGCTGAACCAGGCCAGCAGTGGAGAATATCCTCTCCTCACCTGCAGAGACACTGGCGATGCTGAACCAGGCCAGCAGTGGAGAATATCCTCTCCTCACCTGCAGAGACACTGGCGATGCTGAACCAGGCCAGCAGTGGAGAATATCCTCTCCTCACCTGCAGAGACACTGGGGGGGATGCTGAACCAGGCCAGCAGTGGAGAATATCCTCTCCTCACCTGCAGAGACACTGGCGATGCTGAACCAGGCCAGCAGTGGAGAATATCCTCTCCTCACCTGCAGAGACACTGGGGGGGATGCTGAACCAGGCCAGCAGTGGAGAATATCCTCTCCTCACCTGCAGAGACACTGGCGGTGCTGAACCAGGCCAGCAGTGGAGAATATCCTCTCCTCACCTGCAGAGACACTGGCGATGCTGAACCAGGCCAGCAGTGGAGAATATCCTCTCCTCTCACCTGCAGAGACACTGGCGATGCTGAACCAGGCCAGCAGTGGAGAATATCCTCTCCTCACCTGCAGAGACACTGGGGGGGATGCTGAACCAGGCCAGCAGTGGAGAATATCCTCTCCTCACCTGCAGAGACACTGGCGATGCTGAACCAGGCCAGCAGTGGAGAATATCCTCTCCTCACCTGCAGAGACACTGGGCGATGCTGAACCAGGCCAGCAGTGGAGAATATCCTCTCCTCACCTGCAGAGACACTGGGGGATGCTGAACCAGGCCAGCAGTGGAGAATATCCTCTCCTCACCTGCAGAGACACTGGGGGGGATGCTGAACCAGGCCAGCAGTGGAGAATATCCTCTCCTCACCTGCAGAGACACTGGCGATGCTGAACCAGGCCAGCGGTGGAGAATATCCTCTCCTCACCTGCAGAGACACTGGCGATGCTGAACCAGGCCAGCGGTAGAGAATATCCTCTCCTCACCTGCAGAGACACTGGGCGATGCTGAACCAGGCCAGCGGTGGAGAATATCCTCTCCTCACCTGCAGAGACACTGGGGGGGATGCTGAACCAGGCCAGCAGTGGAGAATATCCTCTCCTCACCTGCAGAGACACTGGCGATGCTGAACCAGGCCAGCGGTGGAGAATATCCTCTCCTCACCTGCAGAGACACTGGCGATGCTGAACCAGGCCTTTGGCCACTCTTGCCAGGCTGGGCAGAGATGCAGAGTTGTTTTTAAATGTTTCTATAGGTAGGCCTAAAGGTTTTTTGGCAAAATAACCAAATCAAAACGGAAAGCTCTTTGAACGTGGTAATATGCCAGGCCTGTTGGGCCAAAACCAATGATGGCCTTTAGATAGATAATAGAACAACAATGAACCAAACGTTTAAGAGATCAGATTTTTTAGTTTCTAAATACTTTGCTACAATGACACACTTCTTTATCGACCAACTTCTTTCCTTTCTTTCAGCATGTTAATGTAGTAATGACACCATCATGCTTTCAGGATACGTGTCTTTTCAGATTCCACAATCATTATTTTGTTGTGTGTGTATATATATATATATATATATATACATATACAGCTGCTGAAAAAATTAAGAGACCACTGCAAAATTATGAGTTTTTCTGGTTTTACTATTTATAGGTCTGTGTTTGGGTAATATTTTTTGTACATATTTAGTCATTTAGCAGATGCTCTTATCCAGAGCGACTTACATAACATTTTAGTTTTATTCTATAAACTACTGACAACATTTCTCCCAAATTCCAAATAAAAATATTTTCATTTAGAGCATTTATTTGCAGAAAATGACAACTGGTCAAAATAACAAAAAAAGATGCAGTGTTGTCAGACCTCGAATAATGCAAAGAAAATAAGTTCATGTTCATTTTTAAACAACACAATACTAATGTTTTAACTAAGGAAGAGTTCAGAAATCAATATTTGGTGGAATAACCCTGATTTTCAATCACAGCTTTCATGCGTCTTGGCATGCTCTCCACCAGTCTTTCACATTGACGTTGGGTAACTTTATGCTACTCCTGGCGCAAATATTCAAGCAGCTCGGCTTTGTTTGATGGCTTGTGACCATCCATCTTCCTCTTGATCACATTCCAGAAGTTTTCAATGGGGTTCAGGTCTGGAGATTGGGCTGGCCATGACAGGGTCTTGATCTGGTGGTCCTCCATCCACACGTTGATTGACCTGGCTGTGTGGCATGGCACATTGTCCTGCTGGAAAAACCAATCCTCAGAGTTGGAGAACAATGTCAGAGCAAAAGGAAGCAAGTTTTCTTCCAGGACAACCTTGTACGTGGCTTGATTCATGCGTCCTTCACAAAGACAAATCTGCCCGATTCCAGCCTTGCTGAAGCACCCCCAGATCATCACCGATCCTCCACCAAATTTCACAGTGGGGGTGCGAGACACTGTGGCTTGTAGGCCTCTCCAGGTCTCCGTCTAACCATTAGACGACCAGGTGTTGGGCAAAGCTGAAAATTGGACTCATCAGAGAAGATGACCTTACTCCAGTCCTCTACGGTCCAATCCTTATGGTCTTTTGCAAACCTCAGCCTGGCTCCTCTTTGCTTCTCATTGATGAAGGGCTTTTTTCTAGCTTTGCACGACTTCAGCCCTGCCCCTAGGAGCCTGTTTCGAACCGTCCTCGCCTTGCACTTCACCCCAGCTGCCGTTTGCCATTCTTTTTGTAGGTCACTTGATGTCATCCTACGGTTGTTGAGTGAATGAGTTGGCGGTCATCCCGGTCAGTAGAGAGTCGTTTTCGCCCTCTGCCGGTCTGTAGCTTTGTTGTCCCCAATGTCTGCTGCTTGACCTTGTTCTTATGAACCGCCGTCTTTGAAATGTTAAGGATGGAAGCAACCTGACGCTCACTGTATCCCTCTGCCAGTAAAGCCAGAATTGAACCCTTCTTTTCCTCACTCAAAACTTTCCTTTTCAACTCTTTTGGCATGGTCAATGGTTATTTTTTTATTAATATTACTTTTGAGGTACTATTAGCACTGTTTTTGCCATCCAGCTGGTCCTATTGCAAGAGGATAGTGATGACCACAGCAGTGGTTTTTATACTTTTCCTCGTTAAATAATATTTGGTTCATGTGATCACCTAATCAGTACCTAATTCAGTAGAATGAGGTGTGCCTGTGTTGGAATTCAACAGACACTGGAATGGAATGGCTGTCATACATGTAGAGATGCTGATTTAATAAATATTTGCAGTGGTCTCTTAATTTTTTCCACAGCTGTATATACATACAGTACCAGTCAAAAGTTTGGACACACCTACTCATTCAAGGGTTTTTATTCATTTTTTAAAACTATTTTCTACATTGTAGAATAATAGTGAAGACATCAAAACTATGAAATAACACATATGGAATCATGTAGTAACCAAAAAAGTGTTAAACAAATCCAAAATATATTTTATATTTGACATTCTTCAAATAGCCACTATTTGCCTTGATGACAGCTTTGATACAGCTTGAATACACTTGGAATTCTCTCAACCAGCTGTCTTGAAGGAGTTCCCACATATGCTGAGCATTTGTTGGCTGCTTTTCCTTCACTCTGCGGTCTGACTCATCCCAAACCATCTCAATTGGGTTGAGATCGGGGGATTGTGGAGGCCAGGTCATCTGATGCAGCACTCCATCACTCTCCTTCTTGGTCAAATAGCCCTTACACAGCCTGGAGGTGTGTTGGGCCATTGTCCTGTTGAAAAACAAATGATAGTCCCACTAAGCCCAAACCAGATGGGATGGCGTATCGCTGCAGAATGCTGTGGTAGCCATGCTGGTTAAGTATTCCTTGAATTCTAAATAAATCACAGACAGTGTCAACAGCAAAGCACCCTCACACCATAACACCTCCTCCTCCATGCTTTACGGTGGGAACTACACATGCGGAGATCATCCGTTCACCCACACCGCGTCTCACAAAGACACCAAAAATCTCAAATTTGGACTCCAGGCCAAAGGACACATATCCACCAGTCTAATGTCCATTGCTCGTGTTTCTTGGCCCAAGCAGGTCTCTTATTCTTATTGGTGTCCTTTAGTAGTGGTTTCTTTGCAGCAATTCGACCATGAAGGCCTGATTCACACAGTCCCCTCTGAACAGTTGATGTTGAGATGTGTCTGTTACTTGAACTCTGTGAAGCATTTATTTGGGCTGCAATTTCTGAGGCTGATAACTCATATGAACTTATCCTCTGCAGCAGAGGTAACTCTGGGTCTTCCATTCCTGTGGCGGTCCTCATGAGAGCCAGTTTCATCATAGCGCTTGATGGTTTTTGTGACTGCACTTGAAGAAACGTATCTATACTGTAGTTCAGAAGGAGAGTTTATAACACTATATACATATTTATTATCACGTCTGATCTTGTAATATTGATTTATTGATCCATATTTACAGTGGTTTTCTCTCAGTGTTTCTCTCAAGCTGATAATGAAATAATACAAACCGATACCCATAGACTTGACTGTCTTGTTAGTATGCTAGCAGATACCCATAGACTTCCAGTCATTGCGCTAACGCTAGTTAGCATTGGCTCGCGAAATTACCTCTTAACGTCCTTCATACTGGACACAGACATTTAAAATGGTCTCCACGAGTTCATCCGACTCTGGGGAGGTAGATAAAGGGCCTCGTTGCCAACATCCCCAAGTATCCCTTTAATGTTAGAAGAAAATGGTCCAAAAAAAGTTTGTAAAAGCATTTAAACATTCACTACGTTGACTGTCTGACTTTGTCGTTCACACAGGAGAGAGACGTGACTGTCGTGGATCCTCTGGGGAGCCTCAACAACGTCATGATGCTGACGAGGCAGAGAAGAGTCTCTCCGGATCAGAACACCTAAAGAAACACCAGCGGAAGAGATTGATCTCTTCAACGAAACTTAAAAAACATCAGAGAATCCACACAGGAGAAAAGCCTTATAGCTGTGATCAGTGTGGGAAGAGTTTTACTAAGGCAGGAGGCCTGGCTACACACAACAGAATACACACAGGAGAAAAACCTTACCACTGCTCTGATTGTGGAATGAGCTTTGCAACCTCAAGCCAACTGATAAGACATCAGAAAATACACACAGGAGAAAAGCCTTATTGCTGTGATCAGTGCGGGAAGAGATTCATTCAATCAGCCAACCTGACCGTACACAAGAGAATACACACGGGAGAGAAACCATACCACTGCTCCAATTGTGCGAAGAGCTTTTCTACCTCGAGCGGACTGATAACGCACCAGCGAACGCACACGGGAGAGAAGCCTTACCACTGCTCTGACTGCGGAAAGAGCTGTACCACCTCAAGTGCACTGATATCACACCAGCGTACACACACAGGAGAGAAGCATTACCACTGCTCTGATTGCGGGAAGAGCTTTGCTACGTTAAGCAACCTGACACAGCACAAGCGAACACACACAGGAGGGAAGCCTCATAGCTGTGATCAATGTGGGAAGAGATACTCTCATCTAATGTCTCTGATTAAACACCAGAAAATACATGCAGGAGATCCACAGAGTGTGGAATGATCTCCCAACACCAGACCTGGGTAGTAGAACCCAGAGTGTGGAATGATCTCCAACACCAGACCTGGGTAGCAGAACACAGAGTGTGGAATGACCTCCAACACCAGACCTGGGTAGTAGAACACAGAGTGTGGAATGATCTCCAACACCAGACCTGGGTAGCAGAACACAGAGTGTGGAATGACCTCTTTGTGATAACTTTTGATGTGGCTGGGGTGGATGGTTCAACTTGTTTCACCCTTCAGTATTTTAAATTCCTACTCTTGACAGCTCTAATGTCGAATTATCAGATTTTTGTAGTTTGTAAATCATCAAACATTTATAGAATAAACATCAGGGACATACGGCAACATCTGTGAAATGTGAACGTTTATAGGTTGCCAGAGCAACCACCACAATACTTGAAAATACAGAGGGTTTCACTCGGTGTTGTGCTGTATTGGATTTGACCCAAACTGTAGTTTTTTATTTATTTTTTTTAAGGCAAAAAAGTATATAAATGTCCTGTTCCCTTGTAGTGTTACTTAACGGCCTTGTTGCTGACAGATGATTTGGATTTATTAACACAGGCTTCCTCCTTTTCCCTTTGTCTATAGGGAAGTCATTTGGAGGGGATTTAGTAAGTCATTTGGAGTGAATGCAAAGTTGTTGATCCTCTGTATTTTAAAAGTGTTGTGGCGGCAGCATCATGTTATGGGTATGCTTGTCACCGGCAGGGACTGGGGAGTTTGTCAGGATCAATATGAAAGGAGCAAAGCCCAGGTGAAAACCCACTTCAGGGTTTTAATTTTTCTGCAGGACAATTACACACATTTTTATTGCCAAACAAACACACACCAGAATGGCTTTCCAAGATGTGTTGAGTGTTTCCTGAATGGTCCAGTCTCAGTCTTGCCTTAAATCTGCTTGAAAATCAGAGACATGGTTTGAATATTGCTTGTCCATAAATGATTCCCAACCCAATGTACTGAGCGACAGCAATGTTGACCAAAACCGTGGAGACAGTGTATGTTGCCCTAAGGTTGGTAGAATCTTATTCAACATGATTCACAGCTATAATGGCTGCCAGAGATGCCTCCACCAAGACAATTTAGGTTCTGTAGATCGGTAGGGAAAAAATCTAATTTAATCCCTTTTAGATTTAATTTAAGGCAGCAAATTGTGAAGAATGTGCAAGTGGTGTGTAGACTTTCACTAGGAAACAGGAAGAGACAGGAAACAGGAAGAGACAGGAAACAAGTGGTGAACATTGAACCAACTAACTGAACATTGAACCAACTTACTGAACATTGAACCAACTTACTGAACATTGAACCAACTTACTGAACATTGAACCAATTTACTGAACATTGAACCAACTTACTGAACATTGAACCAACTTACTGAACATTGAACCAACTTACTGAACATTGAACCAACTTACTGAACATTGAACCAACTAACTGAACATTGAACCAACTTACTGAACATTGAACCAACTTACTGAACATTGAACCAACTTACTGAACATTGAACCAACTTACTGAACATTGAACCAACTTATTGAACATTGAACCAACTTACTGAACATTGAACCAACTTACTGAACATTGAACCAACTAACTGAACATTGAACCAACTTACTGAACATTGAACCAACTTACTAAACATTGAACCAACTTACTGAACATTGAACCAACTTACTAAACATTGAACCAACTTACTGAACATTGAACCAACTAACTGAACATTGAACCAACTTACTGAACATTGAACCAACTAACTGAACATTGAACCAACTAACTGAACATTGAACCAACTAACTGAATATTGAACCAACGAACTGAACATTGAACCAACGAACTGAACATTGAACCAACTGAACATTGAACCAACTGAACATTGAACCAACTAACTGAACATTTAACTAACTGAACATTGAACCAACTAACTGAACATTGAACTAACTGAACCTTGAACCAACTAACTGAACCTTGAACCAACTAACTGAACATTGAACCAACTAACTGAACATTGAACCAACTAACTGAACATTGAACCAACTAACTGAATATTGAACCAACGAACTGAACATTGAACCAACGAACTGAACATTGAACCAACTGAACATTGAACCAACTGAACATTGAACCAACTAACTGAACATTTAACTAACTGAACATTGAACCAACTAACTGAACATTGAACTAACTGAACCTTGAACCAACTAACTGAACATTGAACCAACTAACTGAACATTGAACCAACTAACTGAATATTGAACCAACTAACTGAACATTGAACCAACTAACTGAACCTTGAACCAACTAACTGAACATTGAACCAACTGAACATTGAACCAACTAACTGAACATTGAACTAACTGAACATTGAACCAACTAACTGAACATTGAACTAACTGAACATTGAACCAACTAACTGAACATTGAACTAACTGAACATTGAACCAACTAACTGAACATTGAACTAACTGAACATTGAACCAACTAACTGAACATTGAACTAACTGAACATTGAACCAACTAACTGAACATTGAACTAACTGAACATTGAACCAACTAACTGAACATTGAACTAACTGAACATTGAACCAACTAACTGAACATTGAACTAACTGAACATTGAACTAACTGAACATTGAACCAACTAACTGAACATTGAGTTAGGCCTATATATCCATAACATGTACAGTGTTCCAAATGTCATATTGTTTATAAATATGTAGTTATCTCTGTTATCTTTTAGTTTAATCTTTATTTGTTTTATAAAAATCACACCATATAACCTGAGGGTGGAGGATCAATTGATCATTTTTTATTTTATTCAATTCAGTATTGTAACAAATAAAACACGATTTTACTTTGAAAATGTGGAGTAGGTTCTGTAGATCGGTAGGGAAAAAATCTAATTTAATCCCTTTTAGATTTAATTTAAGGCAGCAAATTGTGAAGAATGTGCAAGTGGTGTGTAGACTTTCACTAGGAAACAGGAAGAGACAGGAAACAGGAAGAGACAGGAAACAAGTGGTGAACATTGAACCAACTTACTGAACATTGAACCAACTTACTGAACATTGAACCAACTTACTGAACATTGAACCAACTTACTGAACATTGAAGACTGAACATTGAACCAACTTACTGAACATTGAACCAACTTACTGAACATTGAACCAACTTACTGAACATTGAACCAACTTACTGAACATTGAACCAACTTACTGAACATTGAACCAACTAACTGGACATTGAACCAACTAACTGAACATTGAAGACTGATCATTGAACCAACTTACTGAACATTGAACCAACTTACTGAACATTGAACCAACTTACTGAACATTGAACCAACTTACTGAACATTGAACCACCAAATTACTGAACATTGAACCAAATTACTGAACATTGAACCAACTTACTGAACATTTAACCTACTAACTGGACATTGAACCAACTAACTGAACATTGAAGACTGATCATTGAACCAACTAACTGAACATTGAACCAACTGACTGAACATTGGACCAAATTACTGAACATTTAACCTACTAACTGAACCTTGAACCAACTAACTAAACCTTGAACCAACTAACTGAACCTTGAACCAACTAACTGAACCTTGAACCAACTAACTGAACATTGAACCAACGTACTGGACATTTAACCTACTAACTGAACATTGAACCAACTAACTGAACCTTGAACCAACTAACTGAACATTGAACCAACTAACTGAACATTGAACCAACTAACTGAACATTGAACCAACTAACTGAACATTGAACCAACTAACTGAACATTGAACCAACTAACTGAACATTGAACTAACTGAACATTGAACCAACTAACTGAACATTGAGTTAGGCCTATATATCCATAACATGTACAGTGTTCCAAATATATTGTTTATAAATATGTAGTTATCTCTGTTATCTTTTAGTTTAATCTTTATTTGTTTTATAAAAATCACACCATATAACCTGAGGGTGGAGGATCAATTGATAATATTTATTTTATTCAATTCAGTATTGTAACAAATAAAAAAATGTTTTAAAGCATATGTGTTTGAGAATGAGACGACTGTGTTTGGTGTGTTGTGAGATAGAGAGGGTCAAGAGAAGGAGAGAGAGACAGAGACAGAGGGGGGGGTGAGAGAGAGAGAGAGAAATAGACAGAGAGAGGGGGGGTGAGAGAGAGAGAGAAATAGACAGAGAGAGAGGGGGGTGAGAGAGAGAGAGAGAGAGAGCGAGACGGACAGAGAGAGAGAGAGCGTGGGGGGCAAGAGAGAGAGCGAGAGGGGGGGTGAGAGAGCGAGAGAGAAATAGAGAGAGAGAAATAGAGAGAGAGAGAGAGAGAGAGAGACAGAAGACCACAGAGACCCAGACAACAAAAATATACGTCTTCAATATGGGGAAACACTGAAGCAATACAAACACACCCTAAGAACAAAAAAGGAACAGCACATTAGAAATCAGCTAGATGTGATTGAGGAATCCATAGAATCAAACCACTTCTGGGAGAATTAGAATAAATTAAACAAACCTCATAATGAGGAACTGGCTATCCAAAATGGGGATATGTGGAGAAATCACTTTGCAAACCTCTACAGCAATATAACAAAGAGCCCAGAACAACAAGATATACAAGAAAAATTACAAATCCTTGAATCAGCAGTCAAAGACTATCAGAATCCTGTGGATACCCCAATTACAAAACAAGAATTATTGGAAAAACTTTGCACTCTCCAACCCAAAAAGGCCTGTGGTACTGATGGTATTTTAAATGAAATTATCAAATATACAGACCACAAATTTAAATTGGCTATACTCAAACTCTTCAACATTATCCTAACTGCAGGTATTTTCCCCGATATTTGGAACCAAGGATTGATCACACCAATTTATAAAAATGGAGACAAATTTGACCCAAATAATTACAGAGGAATTTGCGTTAACAGCAACTTGGGGAAAATTCTCTGCAGTATCATAAACAGCAGACTACATCATTTCCTTGATGAACACAACGTCCTAAGCAGAAGCCAGATTGAATTTGTAAAAAATTATCGTACAACAGACCACATTTACACCCTCCAGACTCTAATTGACAAACAAGTAAATCAAAACAAAGGCAAAATCTATTCGTGTTTTGTAGACTTCAAGAAAGCATTTGATTCAATTTGGCACAAAGGTATTTTTTACAAACTAATAGAAAGTGGTATTGGAGGGAAAACATATGATGTTATTAAATCAATGTACACTAAAAACAAATGTGCGATTAAAATTGGCAACAAGCAAACAGACTTCTTCTCTCAGGGACGTGGAGTGAAACAGGGCTGCCCAATAAGTCCAACACTATTTAACATCTACATTAACGAATTGGCAAAAACATTAGAAGAATCGGCAGCACCTGGTCTCACCCTACACAACACTGAAATCAAGTGTCTGCTGTACGCAGATGACCTGGTGCTACTGTCTCCCACTAAGGAGGGGTTACAGCAGCATCTAGATCATCTGCACAGGTTCTGTCAGACCAGGGCTCTGACACTTAACCTAAAATCCCGAATATAATGATATTCCAAAAAAGGTCCAGAAATCAGGATGACAAATATAAATTCTATTTGGACACAGTTCTATTAGAACACACCAAAAATTACACATATCTAGGACTAAATATCAGCAACATATTATTAATACATAATACATTTTATGCCATTAAAAGGAATATTAAAATCGAAATTCCAATTAGAATCTGGCTCAAGATTTTCCAATCAGTTATAGAACCAATTGCTCTATATGGCAGCGAAGTATGGGGTCCGCTCTCTAATACTGAATTTACCAAATGGGACAAACATCCAATCGAAATACTACATGCAGAGTTTTGCAAGACTGTATTGCAAGTGCAAAGAAAAACTCCAAATAACGCATGTAGAGCAGAATTGGGCCAATACCCTCTCCTTATTCGAATAGAAAAAAGAGCCATCAAATTTTACAACCATCTAAAAACAAGTGACCCCAAAACATTCCATCACACAGCTCTACTATGTCAAGAGATGAAACAAGAGAAGAGTCCCCTCAGCCAGCTGGTTCTGAGGCTCAGTTCACTAACCAAAACCAACCTCATAGAGCCTCAGGACAGCACTCAGAAAATCTGGCCCAACCCAATCATCACAAAGCAAAAATAAAAATATATCACCTATTGGAAAGACACCACAAAAAATCTAAGTAAACTTCAATGCTATTTGGCTCTAAACAGACAGTACATGGTGGCAGACTATCTGACCACTGTGACTGATAGAAAACTGAGAAAAACACTGACTAGGTACAGACTCAGTGAGCACAGTCTGGCTATAGAGACCGGTCGTCACAGGCAAACCTGGCTGCCCAGAGAGGACAGGCTGTGCTCACTCTGCCCCCGGGGAGAGGTAGAGACAGAGCTGCATTTCCTATTACACTGTGACAAATACTCAGACCTAAGAGAATCTTTCTTTCCCAAAATTATCATTCAGTACAAAGAATTTGAAACTATAAAAGAGGAAGAAAAAATTCAATATTTATTGGGTGAAAAGCCAAAATGTGCAATTTTGGCAGCCAAATATGTGTCCTCCTGCCACAACCTGAGGGACAGCCAGTGAAAAGTGTAATGTAATGTCAATAATATTTCCTGTTTTGTTTTGGCTTTCATAGCATGTAATGTGTCTTCTCAGTCATGTTGAGATTGGTCGACTACTATTGCTTTAATGTATTGTTATTCTCATTAATATTGTTGTTGTAGTTGCTGTTAATGGTAATCCCATTTCCACTACTACTATTATTATTGCTGTTGGTCCCACCATTTTTGTTATATGTATACTTTGACAATGTAAGTAATTTTACTTGCCATGTCAATAAAGTCTATTGAATTGAATAGAGAGAGAGAGAGAGAGAGAGAGAGAGAGAGAGAGAGAGAGAGAGAGAGAGAGAGAGAGAGAGAGAGAGAGAGAGAGAGAGAGAGAGAGAGAGAGAGAGAGAGAGAGAGAGAGAGAGAGAGAGAGAGAGAGAGAGAGAGAGAGAGAGAGAGAGAGAGAGAGAGAGAGAGAGAGAGAGAGAGAGAGAACTTATACAGTATGATGGCATTAATCTGTTGTAAAAAGGTTTAATATGGGCTATGATGGGACCAGAGTTTTTCTAATCAGGCCACATGGTAAAAAAAAAAAGAGGATGAAATCAAACTGCAGCAACCTTGTACTTGTTCACAGGCGCATCATCATCATCATCATCATCATCATGCATCCAACACATCTGAAAAAAGCTGTTTTCCCTGTAATCTATAACCAGAATCATTACGCTTAATTCTATGTCAAGAATATTCATATTCTTCTGCATATCTCATCATACCTCTTCTGCATATCTCATCATACCTCTTCTGCATATCTCATCATACCTCTTCTGCATATCTCATCATACCTCTTCTGCATATCTCATCATACCTCTTCTGCATATCTCATCATACCTCTTCTGCATATCTCATCATACCTCTTCTGCATATCTCATCATACCTCTTCTGCATATCTCATCATACCTCTTCTGCATATCTCATCATACCTCTTCTGCATATCTCATCATACCTCTTCTGCATATCTCATCATACCTCTTGAGCTCTTCCGTAGCCTCCTGACTGGTGGTTATTTTTTTAAAGAAAATAAATCTGCTTCTCTGCTTCTCTGCATCAGTTCTGGGTAAAAGTTTGAAAGGAATGTGAGTCTTATTCAGTACATGTAGTAATTGCTTGCTTTTCTACGGTCTACCAACCTGGCCAGCAGGCATGCCAGCTGAGATAGTTAGACAAGCTAGCTACTCTTATCTTGACTGATAGCCTGAAATGGCTTCTTGGTATCTAGTTATGAGGATGGGAGATTGGGAACCTGTCTAGGCTAGCTAAAGACAACTTCATAACGTTACTATTTTTTGTTTTGTTTATTATTTCACCTTTATTTAACCAGGTAAACCAGTTGAGAACAAGTTCTCATTTACAAACTGCGACCTGGTCAAGATAAAGCAAAGCAGTGCGATAAAAACAACAACACAGAGTTACATATGGGGTAAACAAAACATAAAGTCAAAAATACAACAGAAAATATATATACAGTGTGTGCAAATGTAGCAAGTTATGGAGGTAAGGCAATAAATAGGCCATAGTGCAAAATAATTACAATTAGTATTAACACTGGAATGATAGATGTGCAAGAGATGATGTGCAAATAGAGATACTGAGGTGCAAATGAGCAAAATAAATAACAATATGGGGATGAGGTAGTTGGGTGGGCTAATTTCAGATGGGCTGTGTACAGGTGCAGTGATCGGTAAGGTGCTCTGACAACTGATGCTTAAAGTTAGTGAGGGAGATAAGAGTCTATGTGGCTACTAGTATCACAGAGAAACAACAACAACAGTGTTCCCTTTATTTTTTTGAGCAGTGTATATACAGGGTCAGTCAGTTCCAGGACCATATTTAATGTACAGGGCTACTCTCATGTCTCATCATGTCTCAGGACCAAACGGAGCCGTTGCTATGGATACTCACAGACGGCAGAGGAGCACATGTAGCATTGCAGGCAGAGAAGGTGAAGAGGGTGAAGAGGCAAGCCAAGGAAACAACGCATCGCCCTCCTCCTCCTCAGGATGGCGGTGCCCCTGAAACTCTAAATAACTGGCTGGTTTTCCCAGAGGGTGAAGAGGCAAGCCAAGGAAACAACGCATCGCCCTCCTCCTCAGGATGGCGGTGCCCCTGAAACTCTAAATAACTGGCTCGTTTTCCCAGAGGGTGAAGAGGCAGCCAAGGAAACAACGCATCGCCCTCCTCCTCCTCAGGATGGTGGTGCCCCTGAAACTCTAAATAACTGGCTGGTTTTCCCAGAGGGTGAAGAGGCAAGCCAAGGAAACAACGCATCGCCCTCCTCCTCCTCAGGATGGTGGTGCCCCTGAAACTCTAAATAACTGGCTCGTTTTCCCAGAGGGTGAAGAGGCAAGCCAAGGAAACAACGCATCGCCCTCCTCCTCCTCAGGATGGCGGTGCCCCTGAAACTCTAAATAACTGGCTGGTTTTCCCAGAGGGTGAAGAGGCAAGCCAAGGAAACAACGCATCGCCCTCCTCCTCCTCAGGATGGTCGTGCCCCTGAAACTCTAAATAACTGGCTCGTTTTCCCAGAGGGTGAAGAGGCAGCCAAGGAAACAACGCATCGCCCTCCTCCTCCTCAGGATGGCGGTGCCCCTGAAACTCTAAATAACTGGCTCGTTTTCCCAGAGGGTGAAGAGGCAAGCCAAGGAAACAACGCATCGCCCTCCTCCTCCTCCTCAGGATGGCGGTGCCCCTGAAACTCTAAATAACTGGCTCGTTTTCCCAGAGGGTGAAGAGGCAGCCAAGGAAACAACGCATCGCCCTCCTCCTCAGGATGGCGGTGCCCCTGAAACTCTAAATAACTGGCTCGTTTTCCCAGAGGGTGAAGAGGCAAGCCAAGGAAACAACGCATCGCCCTCCTCCTCCTCAGGATGGCGGTGCCCCTGAAACTCTAAATAACTGGCTCGTTTTCCCAGAGGGTGAAGAGGCAAGCCAAGGAAACAACGCATCGCCCTCCTCCTCCCCAGGATGGCGGTGCCCCTGAAACTCTAAATAACTGGCTCGTTTTCCCAGAGGGTGAAGAGGCAGCCAAGGAAACAACGCATCGCCCTCCTCCTCAGGATGGTGGTGCCCCTGAAACTCTAAATAACTGGCTCGTTTTCCCAGAGGGTGAAGAGGCAAGCCAAGGAAACAACGCATCGCCCTCCTCCTCAGGATGGCGGTGCCCCTGAAACTCTAAATAACTGGCTCGTTTTCCCAGAGGGTGAAGAGGCAAGCCAAGGAAACAACGCATCACCCTCCTCCTCAGGATGGCGGTGCCCCTGAAACTCTAAATAACTGGCTCGTTTTCCCAGAGGGTGAAGAGGCAAGCCAAGGAAACAACGCATCGCCCTCCTCCTCCTCAGGATGGCGGTGCCCCTGAAACTCTAAATAACTGGCTCGTTTTCCCAGAGGGTGAAGAGGCAAGCCAAGGAAACAACGCATCGCCCTCCTCCTCCTCCTCAGGATGGCGGTGCCCCTGAAACTCTAAATAACTGGGTCGTTTTCCCAGAGGGTGAAGAGGCAAGCCAAGGAAACAACGCATCGCCCTCCTCCTCCTCAGGATGGCGGTGCCCCTGAAACTCTAAATAACTGGCTCGTTTTCCCAGAGGGTGAAGAGGCAAGCCAAGGAAACAACGCATCGCCCTCCTCCTCCTCAGGATGGCGGTGCCCCTGAAACTCTAAATAACTGGCTCGTTTTCCCAGAGGGTGAAGAGGCAAGCCAAGGAAACAACGCATCGCCCTCCTCCTCAGGATGGTGGTGCCCCTGAAACTCTAAATAACTGGCTCGTTTTCTCAGAGGGTGAAGAGGCAAGCCAAGGAAACAACGCATCGGCCTCCTCCTCAGGATGGTGGTGCCCCTGAAACTCTAAATAACTGGCTCGTTTTCCCAGAGGGTGAAGAGTCAAGCCAAGGAAACAACGCATCGCCCTCCTCCTCCTCAGGATGGTGGTGCCCCTGAAACTCTAAATAACTGGCTCGTTTTCCCAGAGGGTGAAGAGGCAGCCAAGGAAACAACGCATCGCCCTCCTCCTCCTCAGGATGGCGGTGCCCCTGAAACTCTAAATAACTGGCTCGTTTTCCCAGAGGGTGAAGAGGCAAGCCAAGGAAACAACGCATCGCCCTCCTCCTCCTCAAGATGGCGGTGCCCCTGAAACTCTAAATAACTGGCTCGTTTTCCCAGAGGGTGAAGAGGCAGCCAAGGAAACAACGCATCGCCCTCCTCCTCCTCCTCAGGATGGTGGTGCCCCTGAAACTCTAAATAACTGGCTCGTTTTCCCAGAGGGTGAAGAGGCAAGCCAAGGAAACAACGCATCGCCCTCCTCCTCCTCCTCAGGATGGCGGTGCCCCTGAAACTCTAAATAACTGGCTCGTTTTCCCAGAGGGTGAAGAGGCAAGCCAAGGAAACAACGCATCGCCCTCCTCCTCAGGATGGCGGTGCCCCTGAAACTCTAAATAACTGGCTGGTTTTCCCAGAGGGTGAAGAGGCAAGCCAAGGAAACAACGCATCGCCCTCCTCCTCCTCAGGATGGTGGTGCCCCTGAAACTCTAAATAACTGGCTCGTTTTCCCAGAGGGTGAAGAGGCAGCCAAGGAAACAACGCATCGCCCTCCTCCTCCTCAGGATGGCGGTGCCCCTGAAACTCTAAATAACTGGTCGTTTTCCCAGAGGGTGAAGAGGCAAGCCAAGGAAACAACGCATCGCCCTCCTCCTCCTCAGGATGGCGGTGCCCCTGAAACTCTAAATAACTGGCTCGTTTTCCCAGAGGGTGAAGAGGCAAGCCAAGGAAACAACGCATCGCCCTCCTCCTCCTCCTCAGGATGGTGGTGCCCCTGAAACTCTAAATAACTGGCTCGTTTTCCCAGAGGGTGAAGAGGCAAGCCAAGGAAACAACGCATCGCCCTCCTCCTCAGGATGGTGGTGCCCCTGAAACTCTAAATAACTGGCTCGTTTTCCCAGAGGGTGAAGAGGCAGCCAAGGAAACAACGCATCGCCCTCCTCCTCCTCAGGATGGCGGTGCCCCTGAAACTCTAAATAACTGGCTCGTTTTCCCAGAGGGTGAAGAGGCAAGCCAAGGAAACAACGCATCGCCCTCCTCCTCAGGATGGCGGTGCCCCTGAAACTCTAAATAACTGGCTCGTTTTCCCAGAGGGTGAAGAAGCAGCCAAGGAAACAACGCATCGCCCTCCTCCTCCTCAGGATGGTGGTGCCCCTGAAACTCTAAATAACTGGCTCGTTTTCCCAGAGGGTGAAGAGGCAAGCCAAGGAAACAACGCATCGCCCTCCTCCTCAGGATGGCGGTGCCCCTGAAACTCTAAATAACTGGCTCGTTTTCCCAGAGGGTGAAGAGGCAAGCCAAGGAAACAACGCATCGCCCTCCTCCTCAGGATGGTGGTGCCCCTGAAACTCTAAATAACTGGCTCGTTTTCCCAGAGGGTGAAGAGGCAAGCCAAGGAAACAACGCATCGCCCTCCTCCTCCCCAGGATGGCGGTGCCCCTGAAACTCTAAATAACTGGCTCGTTTTCCCAGAGGGTGAAGAGGCAAGCCAAGGAAACAACGCATCGCCCTCCTCCTCAGGATGGCGGTGCCCCCGAAACTCTAAATAACTGGCTCGTTTTCCCAGAGGGTGAAGAGGCAAGCCAAGGAAACAACGCATCGCCCCCCTCCTCCTCAGGATGGCGGTGCCCCTGAAACTCTAAATAACTGGCTTGTTTTCCCAGAGGGTGAAGAGGCAAGCCAAGGAAACAACGCATCGCCCTCCTCCTCCTCAGGATGGCGGTGCCCCTGAAACTCTAAATAACTGGCTCGTTTTCCCAGAGGGTGAAGAGGCAAGCCAAGGAAACAACGCATCGCCCTCCTCCTCCTCCTCAGGATGGCGGTGCCCCTGAAACTCTAAATAACTCCCTCGTTTTCCCAGAGGGTGAAGAGGCAGCCAAGGAAACAACGCATCGCCCTCCTCCTCCTCCTCCTCAGGATGGTGGTGCCCCTGAAACTCTAAATAACTGGCTCGTTTTCCCAGAGGGTGAAGAGGCAAGCCAAGGAAACAACGCATCGCCCTCCTCCTCCTCAGGATGGCGGTGCCCCTGAAACTCTAAATAACTGGCTCGTTTTCCCAGAGGGTGAAGAGGCAAGCCAAGGAAACAACGCATCGCCCTCCTCCTCAGGATGGTGGTGCCCCTGAAACTCTAAATAACTGGCTGGTTTTCCCAGAGGGTGAAGAGGCAAGCCAAGGAAACAACGCATCGCCCTCCTCCTCCTCAGGATGGCGGTGCCCCTGAAACTCTAAATAACTGGCTCGTTTTCCCAGAGGGTGAAGAGGCAGCCAAGGAAACAACGCATCGCGCTCCTCCTCCTCCTCAGGATGGTGGTGCCCCTGAAACTCTAAATAACTGGCTGGTTTTCCCAGAGGGTGAAGAGGCAGCCAAGGAAACAACGCATCGCCCTCCTCCTCCTCCTCAGGATGGCGGTGCCCCTGAAACTCTAAATAACTGGCTCGTTTTCCCAGAGGGTGAAGAGGCAGCCAAGGAAACAACGCATCGCGCTCCTCCTCCTCCTCAGGATGGTGGTGCCCCTGAAACTCTAAATAACTGGCTCGTTTTCCCAGAGGGTGAAGAGGCAGCCAAGGAAACAACGCATCGCCCTCCTCCTCAGGATGGTGGTGCCCCTGAAACTCTAAATAACTGTCTCGTTTTCCCAGAGGGTGAAGAGGCAGCCAAGGAAACAACGCATCGCCCTCCTCCTCCTCAGGATGGTGGTGCCCCTGAAACTCTAAATAACTGGCTGGTTTTCCCAGAGGGTGAAGAGGCAGCCAAGGAAACAACGCATCGCCCTCCTCCTCCTCAGGATGGTGGTGCCCCTGAAACTCTAAATAACTGGCTGGTTTTCCCAGAGGGTGAAGAGGCAAGCCAAGGAAACAACGCATCGCCCTCCTCCTCAGGATGGTGGTGCCCCTGAAACTCTAAATAACTGGCTCGTTTTCCCAGAGGGTGAAGAGGCAGCCAAGGAAACAACGCATCGCCCTCCTCCTCCTCAGGATGGTGGTGCCCCTGAAACTCTAAATAACTGGCTCGTTTTCCCAGAGGGTGAAGAGGCAAGCCAAGGAAACAACGCATCGCCCTCCTCCTCCTCCTCAGGATGGCGGTGCCCCTGAAACTCTAAATAACTGGTCGTTTTCCCAGAGGGTGAAGAGGCAAGCCAAGGAAACAACGCATCGCCCTCCTCCTCAGGATGGTGGTGCCCCTGAAACTCTAAATAACTGGCTCGTTTTCCCAGAGGGTGAAGAGGCAAGCCAAGGAAACAACGCATCGCCCTCCTCCTCCCCAGGATGGCGGTGCCCCTGAAACTCTAAATAACTGGCTCGTTTTCCCAGAGGGTGAAGAGGCAAGCCAAGGAAACAACGCATCGCCCTCCTCCTCAGGATGGCGGTGCCCCCGAAACTCTAAATAACTGGCTCGTTTTCCCAGAGGGTGAAGAGGCAAGCCAAGGAAACAACGCATCGCCCCCCTCCTCCTCAGGATGGCGGTGCCCCTGAAACTCTAAATAACTGGCTCGTTTTCCCAGAGGGTGAAGAGGCAAGCCAAGGAAACAACGCATCGCCCTCCTCCTCCTCAGGATGGCGGTGCCCCTGAAACTCTAAATAACTGGCTCGTTTTCCCAGAGGGTGAAGAGGCAAGCCAAGGAAACAACGCATCGCCCTCCTCCTCCTCCTCAGGATGGCGGTGCCCCTGAAACTCTAAATAACTGCCTCGTTTTCCCAGAGGGTGAAGAGGCAGCCAAGGAAACAACGCATCGCCCTCCTCCTCCTCAGGATGGCGGTGCCCCTGAAACTCTAAATAACTGGCTCGTTTTCCCAGAGGGTGAAGAGGCAAGCCAAGGAAACAACGCATCGCCCTCCTCCTCAGGATGGCGGTGCCCCTGAAACTCTAAATAACTGGCTCGTTTTCCCAGAGGGTGAAGAGGCAAGCCAAGGAAACAACGCATCGCCCTCCTCCTCAGGATGGCGGTGCCCCTGAAACTCTAAATAACTGGCTCGTTTTCCACAGACAGTTGTTTAGAATCCATGTCCGCTGCTCTAGGAACACGTCAGTTGTTTTGCTCTAGGACGTCCACAGGCCTCACAAGACTCGTCTGAAGGTCCCCCCCCCCCCCCCGGTACCAGGTGAAAAAAACATTAATGGAAGTATATACGGAGACTGTTTAATGGCAAAAATATGGGGTTAAATGTATGTTTCCTGATCTTTCTGATATCTCTCAGATATAGGGGCTGTAGTGGAACAGGTTGAGAGCTTCAAGTTCCTTGGTGTCCACATCACCAACGAACTATCATGGTCCAAACACACCAAGACAGTCGTGAAGAGGGCACGACAAAGCCTATTCCCCCTTAGGAGACTGAAAAGATTTGGCATGGGTCCTCAGATCCTCAAAAAATTATACAGCTGCACCATCGAGAGCATCCTGACTGGTTGCATCACCACCTGGTATGGCAATTGCTTGGCCTCCGACCGCAAGGCACTACAGAGGGTAGTGCGTACGGCCCAGTATATCACTGGGGCAAAGCTTCCTGCCATCCAGGACCTCTATACCAGGCGGTGTCAGAGGAAGGCCCTCAAAATTGTCAAAGACTCCAGCCACCCTAGTCATAGACTGTTCTCTCTGCTACCGCACGGCAAGCGGTACCGGAGTGCCAAGTCTAGGTCCAAAAGACTTCTCAACAGCTTCTACCCCCAAGCCATAAGACTCCTGAACAGCTAATCATGGCTACCCGGACTATTTGCACTGCCCCCCCACCCCATCCTTTTTACGCTGCTGCTACTCTGTTAATTATTTATGCATAGTCACTTTAACTCTACCCGCATGTACATATTACCTCAAGTACCTCAACTAGCCGGTGCCCCCGCACATTGACTCTGCAACGGTACCCCCCTGTATATATAGCCTCCCTACTGTCACTTTATTTTACTTCTGCTCTTTTTTTCTCAACACTTTGTTTTGTTGTTGTTTTATTTTTATCTTTTTTTTGTTTAAAATAAATGCACTGTTGGTTAAGGGCTGTAAGTAAGCATTTCACTGTAATGTCTGCACCTGTTGTATTCGGCGCGTGTGACCAATAAAATTTGATTTGATTTGATTTGATATAGGAGAGACACTTCAGAACAAACTTCCTTTAGATTTTTTGGGGGGACTATCTGTTGTTCCATGTAGTGAATCTGTTATTCTATGTGTTTGTATGGGCTAATAGCGGTAAGGTCTATCTGTTGTTCCATGTAGTGAATCTGTTATTCAATGTGTTTGTATGGGCTAATAACTTTTATTTAAATATCTTTTTTATACTTCAAGGGGTTGTAAAATTCTAAATCAAATAGTAAAATGATCCTTGGTATGGCCTTCTTAAAGCAATTCCATGTAGTTTAGTAGAACCCCCCCATTGTACCCCTGAATAAGACATTGTACCTCTCCCTGAAGAAGACATTGTACCCCTGAAGACATTGTACCCCTCCCTGAAGAAGACATTGTACCCCTCCCTGAAGAAGACATTGTACCCCTGAAGAAGACATTGTACCCCTGAAGAAGACATTGTACCCCTGAAGAATACATTGTACCCCTGAAGACATTGTACCCCTGAAGAATACATTGTACCCCTGAAGACATTGTACCCCTGAAGACATTGTACCCCTGAAGAAGACATTGTACCCCTGAAGAAGACATTGTACCCCTCCCTGAAGAAGACATTGTACCACTCCCTGAAGAAGACATTGTACCCCTCCCTAAAGAAGACATTGTACCCCTCCCTGAAGAAGACATTGTACCCCTCCCTGAAAAAGACATTGTAAAGAAGACATTGTACCCCTCCCTGAAGAAGACATTGTACCCCTCCCTGAAAAAGACATTGTACCCCTCCCTGAAAAAGACATTGTACCCCTCCTTGAAAAAGACACTGTACCCCTCCCTGAAGAAGACATTGTACCCCTCCCTGAAGAAGACATTGTACCCCTGAAGAAGACATTGTACCCCTGAAGAAGACATTTTACCCCTGAAGAAGACATTGTACCCCTCCCTGAAGAAGACATTGAACCCCTGAAGAAGACATTGTACCCCTGAAGAAGATATTGTATCCCTGAAGAAGACATGGTACCCCTCCCTGAATAAGATATTGTACCCCTGAAGAAGACATTATACCCCTCAAGAAGACATTGTACCCCTCCCTGAAGAAGACATTGTACCCCTCCCTGAAGAAGACATTGTACCCCTGAAGAAGACATTGTATCCCTCCCTGAAGAAGACATTGTACCGCTCCCTGAAGAAGACATTGTACCCCTGAAGAAGACATTGTACCCCTGAAGAAGACATTGTATCCCTCCCTGAAGAAGACATTGTACCGCTCCCTGAAGAAGACATTGTACCCCTGAAGAAGACATTGTACCTGTTACGGATACAGGTATCCTGTGTTTTTGTGTGTTTCTCTCCTTCTGCCCTAATCACAGGTGTCCTGTATGTTCCTGATTGGTGGTCGTTGAGGTGTCTGCTGATTGGACCAATCAGGGAACATTCCTGTGCATTGCACCACCTGTTACTCGTTTGTTCAATCACACATCCCATTATATAAAACCAGTCACTTGTGTTTGTTGAGAGAGAGAGATTTTTGCCATATGTGAGTATGGACACGGTGGTGTCCTGTGTGTTGTGTACTCACTAAGTTGTTGGTTACCCTATTGGTAACTTTGTTAGAAGCCATTTCTTTATGTGAGTGTGGATACTGTGGTGTCCTGTGTATTGTGTACTTACTTTGTTGCTGATTACCCTGTTTGGTAGCTTTGTGTGTTTCTGGGAAAAGGGGAGTTTAAGCTAGTTGCCCTTGGGCGTACATTACCCGTAGGAAGAATTCTGTCTAAAAACACTAGTTAGACCTGAGCGGACCACCCACTGTACTTTTGTATGACTAGCAGTAGCCTAGCGGTTCTTCAGGCAGGCTAGATCAGTTTAGGGGGTTTTACACTATTGTTTCATTTCTTGGGTCCTGCTCAGCCCTTTTTCCCAAACCTTTACCGTGTGTTTAGTAATAAACCATTTGTGTTTGACGGTAGTTCATGGTTGTTGTGTCACATTTGTTCTCACTGCTCCATGCCACACTACTAATTTGCATAATTTATGTTACGGGTCTCATGTCCATCCACCCTAGACGTTTAGAGCCACGGGGTTCGTAACATAAAGTGGGGGCTCGTCTGGGATCCTATCTATCCCATGCTACTCGTGCAAATTAGTAAGTGTCTGGTTCAGTGTTGAGCTTGGCAGCTGTACTACCTGTTTTTTTTCGTGTTCAGTAGTCGACGGCTCGTGTTGCTAGTAGAATGGCTACTTTTGAGTTGGAGGCATTTTTGGAAAACCCTACGTGGGGGGTTTTTGAGAATTGCCGTAGAGTGGATCTACAGGCTTTGGCTGACCACTTTTCTGTACCCATACCGAGGGGTTTAGTGAAAGCAGAAGTTAGGGAAGTAGTGCTAGCGATATTGTTGAACGAGCGAGTGCTTGAGTTACCGCCGCCTGAGTCTGCTGCTCCTGTAGGGGATGTGGTTGCTGTTCCTGTAAGCCCATCAGTGTCTGAGGACGAGACTAAGGCTCCAGCCACATTGCCCCGTTATGACCCACTCTCCCCACTGACTGACAGTGATGCCAGGATGGATGTCCGCTCGACACGGCTCCAAATGGAGGCGGAAGAGCGGGCACAAATCAGGCAAGACAAGCTGGAGATGCGTAAAATGGAGCTAGAGGCAGAACAGGAGACGCGTAAGATAGAACAGGAGACGCGTAAGATGGAACTGGAGACGCGTAGGCTTGATCAAGAACTGGAGACGCGTAAGATGGAACTAGAGGTGCGTAAAATGGAACTAGAGGCAGAAACAGCGAGGTTAGTCTCTGCTAATACTATGCCTGCTAGTGAGCCATCCTCACCAGCTGTGTCGGCTGCTACGTTTGATATTAGTAGGCAGATCACCTTGGTACCTGTGTTTAGGGAGTCAGAGGTTGATTCCTATTTCAGTGTGTTTGAACGTATAGCGGTAGCATTGAAATGGCCCGACGAGGTATGGTGCCTATTACTTCAGTGTAAGCTAACAGGTAAAGCCCAAGAGGTTCTGGCAGCGCTACCTCTTGAAGACAGTTTGAATTATGAAGTGGTCAAAGCTACTGTTCTTCGTGCCTATGAGCTTGTTCCTGAGGCATATCGACAGAGATTTAGGTCTCATAAAAAGTCTCCTACTCAGACTTATGTGGAGTTTGCTAGAGACAAAGGAAATCTGTTTGACAAATGGCACAGTGCTAGTAAGGTAACTGATTTTAACTCTCTACGGGAGTTAATCTTGTTAGAAGAGTTTAAAAATTGTTTACCGGAACGCATTGTAGTTTATCTGAACGAACAGAAAGTATCCTCACTGTCGGAAGCGTCTGTATTGGCAGACGAGTTTGTGTTGACGCATAAGAGCGTGTTTTCGGCTCGTACGGAGAGCAGGGCTGCGGAGTTGCTAACTTTTAGTCCTAGTCGACCAGCAGTACCTCCAGCACGCCCAAAAGATGTGCGTCACTGTTTCTATTGTCATAAGGTGGGACATTTGGTTAGTGATTGCTTTCTGCTAAAACGCAAACCGGGGATGCCTCAGCACGCCAGGCCGCCAACGGGTGTTGGGCTGATTCGTACGGTTGTAAGGCCGGAATCAAGACAGAAGCCTCATAGTGAATGTGGTTTGAAAGTCCCTGTCCCAGATCACAGTTATGAACCGTTCATTTTTGAGGGGTTTGTTTCTATATCAGATGACGAAGCGTCTCAGCGTCCAGTTAGAATCCTCAGAGATACTGGTGCGGCGCAGTCGTTCATACTATCTGATGTGTTGCCCTTGTCTAATAATACATATTGTGGTTCCAATGTGTTAGTACAAGGAATTGAAATGGGATTTGTCCCAGTGCCATTGCACTTTGTGAACGTACACTCTGAGTTAGTCAGTGGATTGTTCAGAGTGGGCGTACGTCCTATGTTGCCAGTAAAAGGTGTGACATTTATAATGGGCAACGATATTGCCGGAGGAAAGGTGATACCCGTATTGGAGGTAATTGGAGGAGCTGGCACAGGGTTATCCAGATGTGTTCCCCGCTTGTGCTGTCACACGTGCTCAAGCACGACAAGTGGGTGAAGTGGTAGATTTGTCAGACACGATTCTATTCAGAGAGTGTGACCCAGAGGATAGTGCGGGTGCTACCTCTGGTAAGCTGGTGCAGTCTGACCAACAGCCCAGAGAAAGGAAGAAGGATGTGGAAACTTGTTGCTGAGGCAATACAGTTACCAGTTACTCGTGAGCAGCTGATCGCTAACCAACAGGTTGACATTAGCCTGGCTAAATGTTTTTCTAGTGTTGTCTCAGAGGACGAGCTAAAGAAGAAAAACATGGCATACTTCATTGATGGTAATCTCCTCATGCGTAAATGGACATCCCATGTTGACGCTGGCGGAGATTGGAATGCTGTTTACCAAATAGTGATTCCTACAGCCTTTCGACAAAATGTTTTATCCCTCGCTCATGATCACCAGTGGTCCGGACATCTGGGAGTCACCAAGACTTATGATCGTGTTTTGCGACATTTCTTTTGGCCTGGCTTAAAGCAAGATGTGGCTCAGTTCTGTCGGACTTGCCACACCTGTCAAGTAGTTGGGAAACCGAACCAGGTTATTTCCCCCGCGCCTCTTTGTCCCATACCGGCCATAGGTGAACCATTCGAACATGTGATGGTTGATTGTGTTGGACCATTACCAAAAACAAAATCTGGTAACCAGTTTATGTTGACAATTATGTGTGTGGCCACCAGGTACCCAGAGGCCATTCCTCTGCGAAGGATTACTGCTCCGGTGGTGAGTAAAGCGTTGATCAAATTCTTCTCAACTTTTGGATTACCTAAGGTGATACAAACTGATCAGGGTACGAATTTCCTTTCTAAACTTTTCAAACAAGTGTTAAAATCCTTGTCAGTTACACACCGTGTGTCAAGCGCATATCACCCAGAGTCTCAGGGTGCGCTTGAACGTTGGCATCAGACCCTGAAGTCTATGCTCCGTAAATATTGCTTGGAATCTGAGAAAGATTGGGATGAGGGAGTTCCTCTAGTGTTGTTTGCTGTCCGTGAGACAGTACAGGAATCCCTAGGGTTCAGCCCAGCTGAACTGGTGTTTGGACACACCATGAGAGGACCTATGAAAGTCCTTAAGGATCAGTTTTTGTCACAAGAGTTGTGTGTGAAAGAAAATGTGTTGGACTACGTTAGTCGCTTTCGTGAGCGCCTACATGCGGCCTGTGCTCTAGCAAAGGAAGCGCTGTCTTCCTCACAGAAACGGATGAAACGACACTATGACACACAGGCTGTTTCTCGTTCACTGCAGCCAGGTGACCGAGTTCTTGTGTTGTTGCCTGTGCCAGGAGCGTCATTGTCAGCACGTTTCTCTGGTCCTTATGTCATTGAAAAGAAACTAACTGAAACTGACTATGTGATACAGACTCCTGATAGAAAACGCCAATCTCGTGTGTGCCACGTTAACATGTTGAAGACATACCACAACAGACCCGTTACTCAGGTAGACAGTCCAGAGAAACTGGCCGAGTCGGCTGTCTCTGTTGCTGCTACGGCTGTAGTGGGAGGTCATGTTAATGATGTGGACGGAGATGGTTTGGAGTTGCGCAATACTCAGCAGCAGTGTGCTAGATTGCCCAATTCAGAGATGCTGCTGTCTCTCCCGTCAAGCCTGATTCATTTAACGGACAGACAGTCAGATGATATTGTGAGACTATTACACAGCTTTCCATGTCTTTTTAATGATGTTCCTACATGTACAAATGTGTTAGAACATGACATTAATGTTGGAAACGCTGCACCTATCAAGCAACATCCTTATCGTGTCAACGTCGCTAAGAGAAAGATAATGAGGGGTGAGGTCGGTTATTTGCTGGAGAATAACCTGGCTATGCCAAGTTCAAGTCCTTGGAGTTCTCCGTGCATTCTGGTTCCTAAACCTGATGGGACATCCAGATTATGTACGGACTATCGGAAAGTCAATGCGGTCACACTGCCCGACTCGTTCCCGTTACCCAGACTGGATGACTGTATTGATACTGTTGGTGCTGCTACCTATGTAACCAAATTAGATCTTCTAAAAGGTTACTGGCAGGTGCCGTTAACCCCACGTGCCTCCGACATCTCTGCATTTGTGACCCCAGATCACTTCCTACAATATGCTGTCATGGCATTTGGGATGCGGAACGCACCAGCCACTTTCCAACGCCTGGTTAACACAGTATTGGCTGGAGTTCCTAATTGTAGTGCTTACCTTGATGATCTGGTAATTTATTCAACTGAGTGGTCTGATCATGTTAACACTCTAAGGGTAGTGTGTGAACGTCTAGCAACCGCTTCTCTAACCCTGAACTTAGCAAAGTGCGAGTTTGGGAAGGCTACTGTTACTTATCTTGGTAAACAGGTCGGCCATGGTCAGGTGCGCCCTGTAGATGCCAAGGTCTCAGCTATAAACGCATTTCCCGCACCTACCACCAGAAGAGAGCTACGCCGTTTTTTAGGGATGGTTGGCTACTACCGTAGTTTCTGTAAAAATTTCTCTGCGGTAGTTGCTCCATTAACGGATTTGCTCAGTCCGGCGAGAAAATTTGTATGGTCTGAAGATTGTTGTACTGCTTTCAACACTGCTAAAGCACTCTTGTGTAGTACTCCTGTTCTTGCTGAGCCAGATTTTGAGCGGCCGTTTAAACTGGAGGTAGATGCAAGTGCCAGAGGTGCTGGTGCTGTTCTACTGCAGCAAGACCAGAGTGGAGTGGACCATCCTGTCTGTTATTTTTCACGGAAATTTAACAAATGTCAGACAAACTATTCCACCATTGAACAAGAAGCTCTAGCTTTGTTGTTAGCTCTGCAGTACTTTGAAGTTTATGTTGGTTCCAGTGCATTACCAGTGGTAGTGTATACTGACCATAACCCCTTAGTTTTTCTCCACCGGATGTACAACCAGAACCAACGCCTTATGCGTTGGGCACTTGTCGTGCAAAATTATAATTTGGAGATCCGCCACAAAAAGGGGTTAGATAATGTGTTGGCAGATGCTTTGTCTCGTGTGTAATGATCTAGGTTTTTTTTGTTATCCCGGTAGGATGATTTGTGAATTTGGGTGTTGTGATAGTACGTGTGTCGCAAACCATTGTGGTTTGCTCTTTTAAGGGTGGGAGTGTTACGGATACAGGTATCCTGTGTTTTTGTGTGTTTCTCTCCTTCTGCCCTAATCACAGGTGTCCTGTATGTTCCTGATTGGTGGTCGTTGAGGTGTCTGCTGATTGGACCAATCAGGGAACATTCCTGTGCATTGCACCACCTGTTACTCGTTTGTTCAATCACACATCCCATTATATAAAACCAGTCACTTGTGTTTGTTGAGAGAGAGAGATTTTTGCCATATGTGAGTATGGACACGGTGGTGTCCTGTGTGTTGTGTACTCACTAAGTTGTTGGTTACCCTATTGGTAACTTTGTTAGAAGCCATTTCTTTATGTGAGTGTGGATACTGTGGTGTCCTGTGTATTGTGTACTTACTTTGTTGCTGATTACCCTGTTTGGTAGCTTTGTGTGTTTCTGGGAAAAGGGGAGTTTAAGCTAGTAGCCCTTGGGCGTACATTACCCGTAGGAAGAATTCTGTCTAAAAACACTAGTTAGACCTGAGCGGACCACCCACTGTACTTTTGTATGACTAGCAGTAGCCTAGCGGTTCTTCAGGCAGGCTAGATCAGTTTAGGGGGTTTTACACTATTGTTTCATTTCTTGGGTCCTGCTCAGCCCTTTTTCCCAAACCTTTACCGTGTGTTTAGTAATAAACCATTTGTGTTTGACGGTAGTTCATGGTTGTTGTGTCACATTTGTTCTCACTGCTCCATGCCACACTACTAATTTGCATAATTTATGTTACGGGTCTCATGTCCATCCACCCTAGACGTTTAGAGCCACGGGGTTCGTAACAGTACCCCTGAAGAAGACATTGTATCCCTCCCTGAAGAAGACATTGTACCCCTCCCTGAAGAAGACATTGTACCCCTCCCTGAAGAAGACATTGTACCCCTCCCTGAAGAAGACATTGTACCCCTGAAGAAGATATTGTACCCCTGAAGAAGATATTGTACCCCTCCCTCAAGAAGACATTGTACCCCTCCCTGAAGAAGACATTGTATCCCTGAAGAAGACATTGTACCCCTCCCTGAAGAAGACATTGTACCCCTGAAGAAGATATTGTACCCCTGAAGAAGACATTGTACCCCTGAAGAAGACATTGTACCCCTGAAGAAGATATTGTACCCCTCCCTGAAGAAGACATTGTACCCCTCCCTGAAGAAGACATTGTACCCCTGAAGAAGACATTGTACCCCTGAAGAAGACATTGTACCCCTGAAGAAGACATTGTACCCCTGAAGAAGGCATTTTACCCCTGAAGAAGGCATTTTACCCCTGAAGAAGACATTGTACCCCTCCCTGAAGAAGACATTGTACCCCTGAAGAAGACTGTACCCCTCCCTGAAGAAGACATTGTACCCCTGAAGAAGACATTGTACCCCTGAAGAAGACATTTTACCCCTGAAGAAGGCATTTTACCCCTGAAGAAGACATTGTACCCCTCCCTGAAGAAGACATTGTACCCCTGAAGAAGACATTGTACCCCTCCCTGAAGAAGACATTGTACCCCTCCCTGAAGAAGACATTGTACCCCTGAAGAAGACATTGTACCCCTCCCTGAAGAAGACATTGTACCCCTCCCTGAAGAAGACATTGTACCCCTCCCTGAAGAAGACATTGTACCCCTGAAGACATTGTACCCCTGAAGAAGACATTGTACCCCTCCCTGAAGAAGACATTGTACCCCTCCCTGAAGAAGACATTGTACCCCTCCCTGAAGAAGACATTGTACCCCTCCCTGAAGAAGACATTGTACCCCTCCCTGAAGAAGACATTGTACCCCTGAAGAAGACATTGTACCCCTGAAGAAGACATTGTACCCCTGAAGAAGACATTGTACCTCTGAAGAAGATATTGTACCCCTCCCTGAAGAAGACATTGTACCCCTGAAGAAGACATTGTACCCCTGAAGAAGATATTGTACCCCTGAAGAAGACATTGTACCCCTGAAGAAGACATTGTACCCCTCCCTGAAGAAGACATTGTACCCCTCCCTGAAGAAGACATTGTACCCCTCCCTGAAGAAGACATTGTACCCCTCCCTGAAGAAGACATTGTACCCCTCCCTGAAGAAGACATTGTACCCCTGAAGAAGACATTGTACCCCTGAAGAAGATATTGTACCCCTGAAGAAGACATTGTACCCCTGAAGAAGACATTGTACCTCTGAAGAAGACATCTTATTCCTGAAGAAGACATTGTACCGCTGAAGAAGACATTGTACCCCCATCACCCCCCCATCACCACTCCCACCACCCCCCCATCACACCCCCCATCACCCCTCCCATCACCCCCATCACCCCTCCCAAACCCCATCACCCCTCCCATCACCCCTCCATCACCCCCCCATCACCCCTCCCAAAACCCCCCCACCACCCCTCCCACCACCCCTCCCACCACCCCCTCCATCCACCCCTCCATCAACCCTCCCATCACCCCCATCACCACTCCCACCACCCCTCCCACCACCCCCTCCCACCACCCCTCCATCACCCCCTCCCACCATTATTCCTCCTGCACCAAACTTTACAGTTGGTACTATGCATTTGGGCAGGTAGCGTTCTCCTGGCATCCGCCAAACCCAGATTCATCCGTCGGACTGCCAGATGGTGAAGCGTGATTCATCACTCCAGAGAACGCGTTTCCACTGCTCCAGAGTCCAATGGTGGCGAGCTTTACACCACTCCAGTCGACGCTTGGCATTGAGCATGATGATCCTAAGTTTGTATGCGGCTGCTCGGCCATGGAAACCCCTTTCATGAAGTGGTCCTCTGTAGCTCAGCTGGTAGAGCACGGCGCTTGTAACGCCAAGGTAGTGGGTTCGATCCCCGGGACCACCCATACACAAAAAATTTATGCACGCATGACTGTAAGTCGCTTTGGATAAAAGCGTTTGCTAAATGGCATATTATTATGAAGCTTCCGACAAACGGTTATTGTGCTGACGTTGCTTCCAGAGGCAGTTTGGAACTCAGTAGTGAGTGTTGCAACCGAGGACAAACCATTTTTTACGCGCTTCAGCACTCGTCGGTCCCGTTCTGTGGCCTACCACTTTGTGGCTGAGCCGTTGTTGCTCCTAGATGTTTCCACTTCACAATAACAGCACTTCCAGTTGACCGGGGGGGCAACTCTAGCAGGGCAGACATTGGAATAACTGACTTGTTGGAAAGGTGGCATCCTATGAAAGTCACTGAGCTCTTCAGTATGGGCCATTCTACTGGCAATGTTTGTCTATGGAGATTGTGGGATAGCCTGGGGGTGGGTATCATAGTATATACAGTGAGGGAAAAAAGTATTTGATCCCCTGCTGATTTTGTACGTTTGCCCACTGACAAAGACATGATCAGTCTATAATTTTAATGGTAGGTTTATTTGAACAGTGAGAGACAGAATAAAAACAAAAAAATCCAGAAAAACGCATGTCAAAAATGTTATAAATTGATTTGCATTTTAATGAGGGAAATAAGTATTTGACCCCTCTGCAAAACATGACTTAGTACTTGGTGGCAAAACCCTTGTTGGCAATCACAGAGGTCAGACGTTTCTTGTAGTTGGCCACCAGATTTGCACACATCTCAGGAGGGATTTTGTCCCACTCCTCTTGGCAGATCTTCTCCAAGTCATTAAGGTTTCGAGCCTGACGTTTGGCAACTCGAACCTTCAGCTCCCTCCACAGATTTTCTATGGGATTAAGGTCTGGAGACTGGCTAGGCCACTCCAGGACCTTAATGTGCTTCTTCTTGAGCCATTCCTTTGTTGCCTTGGCCGTGTGTTTTGGGTCATTGTCATGCTGGAATACCCATCCACGACCGATTTCCAATGCCCTGGCTGAGGGAAGGAGGTTCTCACCCAAGATTTGACGGTACATGGCCCCGTCCATCGTCCCTTTGATGCTGTGAAGTTGTCCTGTCCCCTTAGCAGAAAAACACCCCCAAAGCATAATGTTTCCACCTCCATGTTTGGCGGAGGGGATGGTGTTCTTGGGGTCATAGGCAGCATTCCTCCTCCTCCAAACAAGCGAGTTGAGTTGATGCCAAAGAGCTCCATTTTGGTCTCATCTGACCACAACACTTTCACCCAGTTCTCCTCTGAATTATTCAGATGTTCATTGGCAAACTTCAGACGGGCCTGTATATGTGTTTTCTTGAGCAGGGGGACCTTGCGGGCGCTGCAGGATTTCAGTCCTTCACGGCGTAGTGTGTTACCAATTGTTTTCTTGGTGACTATGGTCCCAGCTGCCTTGAGATCATTGACAAGATCCTCCCGTGTAGTTCTGGGCTGATTCCTCACCGTTCTCATGATCATTGAAACTCCACGAGGTGAGATCTTGCATGGAGCCCCAGGCCGAGGGAGATTGACAGTTCTTTTGTGTTTCTTCCATTTGCGAATAATCGCACCAACTGTTGTCACCTTCTCACCAAGGTGCTTGGCGATGGTCTTGTAGCCCATTCCAGCCTTGTGTAGGTCTACAATCTTGTCCCTGACATCCTTGGAGAGCTCTTTGATCTTGGCCATGGTGGAGAGTTTGGAATCTGATTGATTGGTTGCTTCTGTGGACAGGGTGTATTTAATACAGGTAACAAACTGAGATTAGGAGCACTCCCTTTAAGAGTGTGCACCTAATCTCAGCTCGTTACCTGTATAAAATACACCTGGGAGCCAGAAATCTTTCTGATTGAGAGGGGGTCAAATACTTATTTCCCTCATTTAAATGCAAATCAATTTAAAACATTTTGACATGCGTTTTTCTGGATTTTGTTGTTGTTATTCTGTCTCTCACTGTTCAAATAAACCTATCATTAAAATTATAAACTGATCATGTCTTTGTCAGTGGGCAAACGTACAAAATCAGCAGGGGATCAGATACTGTATAGTAGGGGTGGGATTTATCTTTAAATGTTTTCATCTATAATTTTGTTCACCTGAGTGCGCCTTGCACTATAAACTGAGAAAGTCAGGGAAACTCACAAGAAGCAGAAGAGACAGAGAGAGAGACAGAGAGAGAGAGAGAGAGAGAGAGAGACAGAGAGAGACAGACAGAGAGAGAGAGAGAAGAAGAGAGAGAGAGAGAAGAGAGAGAGAGAGAGAGAGAGAGAGGGAGAGAGAGGAGAGAGAGAGAGAGAGAGAGAGAGAGAGAGAGAG
>CM062510.1:16556049-16568549 GCA_031479575.1 Coregonus ussuriensis | reverse complement strand
TAGAGGAGAACCTTAACCTTTGACCCGACCATCCTCCTCCCTCCTCCTACTGACTTTTCGTAGATTCTGCCGTTACTCTCCTGAAGTTGCCGGTAAAAGGCTACACAAGAGGGTCGGCAACCTATCCTCACATGTGGAATAGCCAATTGATCTCACCATTTCCCACCGATCTGCGTGCCGGTTATGGTTTTCATATACACATTTTTTAGTGGAACAGTTACATTTCATTTATAATAACGTCTTCGTATCAATATCAATATCAATCTATAATCAATATCGTTGTCATGTGGTTAGTCAAAATTCTATCCAAATCTAAATGAAAATGATACAAACCTAAAAAGTAACTTCTATTGCCATTGCCAACTATGTACAAATAGCCTACATAAAGCCAACAAATAAAAACATTGCAGCCTGCAGGTAGAAAATATCTTGATTAAAAAAAAAAATATATCCTATAAATCACATTGGTTACGCATGGCCTGTCTGCAACGAACTGGAAACATTTTATAAACTATTAACTTTTGTCTGGCCTGAAGCTCATTCTAGCAAACTTGCAACATTGTATAAAATATTCGGGGCCCTCAGAGTTCCTGCGCCAGTGAGCTCGGGACGGACACAGCTGGAGGCTGTTTGCGGCAAGTATAATAAGTAATCAGGTGCCTACTATTTTATGACTTTTCCACTGGATCAGAGCATGACATTTTTCCCTTTCACGCTGAGTGGTTATCGAAAGGGAGAGAGCTGGAAATATTTTTTCAGATACATTGAGGAACTATTGTCATTCTCAATGGATGTAAAAACAGACTTTGTTTGCTTGAGGTGAAGAAAACATGACTTTGAGAAGCTCCACAGCTCATTAGTGGTGGTGCGTTAAGCCAATCAGAAATACTATCAGATCCCCAAATGGGCACATTTATAGGCCTACATTTGTGCGCAGGCCAGGTAGCCTATAGGACTACTTCTATGAATAATCAGGACAGGTAGCCTATAGGACTACTTCTATGAATAATCAGGCCAGGTAGCCTATAGGACTACTTCTATGAATAATCAGGTAGCCTATAGGACTACTTCTATGAATAATCAGGTAGCCTATAGGACTACTTCTATGAATAATCAGGCCAGGTAGCCTATAGGACTACTTCTATGAATAATCAGGCCAGGTAGCCTATAGGACTACTTCTATGAATAATCAGGCCAGGTAGCCTATAGGACTACTTCTATGAATAATCAGGACAGGTAGCCTATAGGACTACTTCTATGAATAATCAGGCCAGGTAGCCTATAGGACTACTTCTATGAATAATCAGGCCAGGTAGCCTATAGGACTACTTCTATGAATAATCAGGCCAGGTAGCCTATAGGACTACTTCTATGAATAATCAGGACAGGTAGCCTGTAGGACTACTTCTATGAATAATCAGGCCAGGTAGCCTATAGGACTACTTCTATGAATAATCAGGCCAGGTAGCCTATAGGACTACTTCTATGAATAATCAGGCCAGGTAGCCTATAGGACTACTTCTATGAATAATCAGGCCAGGTAGCCTATAGACCTACTTCTATGAATAATCAGGCCAGGTAGCCTGTAGGACTACTTCTATGAATAATCAGGCCAGGTAGCCTATAGGACTACTTCTATGAATAATCAGGCCAGGTAGCCTATAGGACTACTTCTATGAATAATCAGGTCAGGTAGCCTATAGGACTACTTCTATGAATAATCAGGCCAGGTAGCCTATAGGACTACTTCTATGAGTAATCAGGCCAGGTAGCCTATAGGACTACTTCTATGAATAATCAGGCCAGGTAGCCTATAGGACTACTTCTATGAATAATCAGGCCAGGTAGCCTATAGGACTACTTCTATGAATAATCAGGACAGGTAGCCTATAGGACTACTTCTATGAATAATCAGGCCAGGTAGCCTATAGGACTACTTCTATGAATAATCAGGCCAGGTAGCCTATAGGACTACTTCTATGAATAATCAGGTCAGGTAGCCTATAGGACTACTTCTATGAATAATCAGGCCAGGTAGCCTATAGGACTACTTCTATGAATAATCAGGCCAGGTAGCCTATAGGACTACTTCTATGAATAATCAGGCCAGGTAGCCTATAGGACTACTTCTATGAATAATCAGGCCAGGTAGCCTATAGGACTACTTCTATGAATAATCAGGCCAGGTAGCCTATAGGACTACTTCTATGAATAATCAGGCCAGGTAGCCTATAGGACTACTTCTATGAATAATCAGGTCAGGTAGCCTATAGGACTACTTCTATGAATAATCAGGCCAGGTAGCCTATAGGACTACTTCTATGAATAATCAGGCCAGGTAGCCTATAGGACTACTTCTATGAATAATCAGGCCAGGTAGCCTATAGGACTACTTCTATGAATAATCAGGCCAGGTAGCATATAGGACTACTTCTATGAATAATCAGGTAGCATATAGGACTACTTCTATGAATAATCAGGCCAGGTAGCCTATAGGACTACTTCTATGAATAATCAGGCCAGGTAGCCTATAGGACTACTTCTATGAATAATCAGGCCAGGTAGCCTATAGGACTACTTCTATGAATAATCAGGCCAGGTAGCCTATAGGACTACTTCTATGAATAATCAGGCCAGGTAGCCTATAGGACTACTTCTATGAATAATCAGGTCAGGTAGCCTATAGGACTACTTCTATGAATAATCAGGCCAGGTAGCCTATAGGACTACTTCTATGAATAATCAGGCCAGGTAGCCTGTAGGACTACTTCTATGAATAATCAGGCCAGGTAGCCTATAGGACTACTTCTATGAATAATCAGGCCAGGTAGCCTGTAGGACTACTTCTATGAATAATCAGGCCAGGTAGCCTGTAGGACTACTTCTATGAATAATCAGGCCAGGTAGCCTATAGGACTACTTCTATGAATAATCAGGCCAGGTAGCCTATAGGACTACTTCTATGAATAATCAGGCCAGGGCCAGGCAGCCTATAGGACTACTTCTATGAATAATCAGGTAGCCTATAGGACTACTTCTATGAATAATCAGGACAGGTAGCCTATAGGACTACTTCTATGAATAATCAGGCCAGGTAGCCTATAGGACTACTTCTATGAATAATCAGGTAGCATATAGGACTACTTCTATGAATAATCAGGCCAGGTAGCCTATAGGACTACTTCTATGAATAATCAGGTAGCCTATAGGACTACTTCTATGAATAATCAGGACAGGTAGCCTATAGGACTACTTCTATGAATAATCAGGCCAGGTAGCCTATAGGACTACTTCTATGAATAATCAGGCCAGGGCCAGGCAGCCTATAGGACTACTTCTATGAATAATCAGGACAGGTAGCCTATAGGACTACTTCTATGAATAATCAGGCCAGGTAGCCTATAGGACTACTTCTATGAATAATCAGGTCAGGTAGCCTATAGGACTACTTCTATGAATAATCAGGCCAGGTAGCCTATAGGACTACTTCTATGAATAATCAGGCCAGGTAGCCTATAGGACTACTTCTATGAATAATCAGGCCAGGTAGCCTATAGGACTACTTCTATGAATAATCAGGTAGCATATAGGACTACTTCTATGAATAATCAGGCCAGGTAGCCTATAGGACTACTTCTATGAATAATCAGGCCAGGTAGCCTATAGGACTACTTCTATGAATAATCAGGCCAGGTAGCCTATAGGACTACTTCTATGAATAATCAGGCCAGGTAGCCTATAGGACTACTTCTATGAATAATCAGGCCAGGTAGCCTATAGGACTACTTCTATGAGTAATCAGGCCAGGTAGCCTATAGGACTACTTCTATGAATAATCAGGCCAGGTAGCCTATAGGACTACTTCTATGAATAATCAGGCCAGGTAGCCTATAGGACTACTTCTATGAATAATCAGGCCAGGTAACCTATAGGACTACTTCTATGAATAATCAGGCCAGGTAGCCTATAGGACTACTTCTATGAATAATCAGGTCAGGTAGCCTATAGGACTACTTCTATGAATAATCAGGTCAGGTAGCCTATAGGACTACTTCTATGAATAATCAGGCCAGGTAGCCTATAGGACTACTTCTATGAATAATCAGGCCAGGTAGCCTATAGGACTACTTCTATGAATAATCAGGCCAGGTAGCCTATAGGACTACTTCTATGAATAATCAGGCCAGGTAGCCTATAGGACTACTTCTATGAATAATCAGGCCAGGTAACCTATAGGACTACTTCTATGAATAATCAGGCCAGGTAGCCTATAGGACTACTTCTATGAATAATCAGGCCAGGTAGCCTATAGGACTACTTCTATGAATAATCAGGTCAGGTAGCCTATAGGACTACTTCTATGAATAATCAGGCCAGGTAGCCTATAGGACTACTTCTATGAATAATCAGGCCAGGTAGCCTATAGGACTACTTCTATGAATAATCAGGACAGGTAGCCTGTAGGACTACTTCTATGAATAATCAGGCCAGGTAGCCTATAGGACTACTTCTATGAATAATCAGGCCAGGTAGCCTATAGGACTACTTCTATGAATAATCAGGCCAGGTAGCCTATAGGACTACTTCTATGAATAATCAGGCCAGGTAGCCTATAGGACTACTTCTATGAATAATCAGGCCAGGTAGCCTATAGGACTACTTCTATGAATAATCAGGTAGCCTATAGGACTACTTCTATGAATAATCAGGCCAGGTAGCCTATAGGACTACTTCTATGAATAATCAGGTAGCCTATAGGACTACTTCTATGAATAATCAGGCCAGGTAGCCTATAGGACTACTTCTATGAATAATCAGGCCAGGTAGCCTATAGGACTACTTCTATGAATAATCAGGCCAGGTAGCCTATAGGACTACTTCTATGAATAATCAGGACAGGTAGCCTATAGGACTACTTCTATGAATAATCAGGCCAGGTAGCCTATAGGACTACTTCTATGAATAATCAGGTAGCATATAGGACTACTTCTATGAATAATCAGGCCAGGTAGCCTATAGGACTACTTCTATGAATAATCAGGCCAGGTAGCCTATAGGACTACTTCTATGAATAATCAGGTAGCATATAGGACTACTTCTATGAATAATCAGGCCAGGTAGCCTATAGGACTACTTCTATGAATAATCAGGTAGCCTATAGGACTACTTCTATGAATAATCAGGCCAGGTAGCCTATAGGACTACTTCTATGAATAATCAGGTAGCCTATAGGACTACTTCTATGAATAATCAGGCCAGGTAGCCTATAGGACTACTTCTATGAATAATCAGGCCAGGTAGCCTATAGGACTACTTCTATGAATAATCAGGTAGCCTATAGGACTACTTCTATGAATAATCAGGCCAGGTAGCCTATAGGACTACTTCTATGAATAATCAGGTCAGGTAGCCTATAGGACTACTTCTATGAATAATCAGGTCAGGTAGCCTATAGGACTACTTCTATGAATAATCAGGCCAGGTAGCCTATAGGACTACTTCTATGAATAATCAGGCCAGGTAGCCTATAGGACTACTTCTATGAATAATCAGGGGCGTGTCCTTTACTCAACATTGACAGGAACGCTCCAAACAAAAGACAATGAATAAATTGACAAAACTCGTAAATGGAATGAAATAAACCATAACTTGTTTCTCACAAGTGTAGCAGGTTGTTGTGGTCCTCAAACAACGTGTTCACTCCGACCTAAGTGTATGTAAACTTCCGACTTCAACTGTACATGCAGTGGGGAGAACAAGTATTTGATACACTGCCGATTTTGCAGGTTTTCCTACTTACAAAGCATGTAGAGGTCTGTAATTTTTATCATAGGTACACTTCAACTGTGAGAGACGGAATCTAAAACAAAAATCCAGAAAATCACATTGTATGATTTTAAAGTAATTTGAAAGTAAGTAATGTATGTGGGCTTTAAATTGCCGTGCGGTAGCAGAGAGAACAGTCTATGACTTGGGTGACTGGAGTCTTTGACAATTTTTTTTAGCCTTCCTCTGACACCGCCTGGTATATTCTAAAAGTTAGAGGGAAAGATAAAGATATATATATATATACAGCGCATTTTGCCCCCATGACTTTTCACATTACCTTTACAGTGCCTTCGGAAAGTATTCAGACCCCTTCACTTTTTTCCACATTTTGTTAGTTTACAACCTTATTCTAAAATTGATTAAATTGTTTTTCCCCCTCATCAATCTACACACAATACCCCATAATGACAAAGCAAAAACAGGTTTTTAGAAATGTTTGCACATTTTGTAAAAAACAGAAATACCTTATTTACATAAGTATTCAGACCCTTTGCTATGAGACTCGGAATTGAGTTCAGGTGCATCTTGTTTCCATTGATCATCCTTGAGATGTGTCTACAACTTGATTGGAGTCCACTTGTGGTAAATTAAATTGCTTGGACATGATTTGGAAAGGCACACACCTGTCTGTAAGGTCCCAGTGGCGCAGTGGTCTAAGGCACTGCATCGCAGTGCTAGCTGTGCCACTAAAGATCCTGGTTCGAATCCAGGCTCTACTGTAGCCGGCCGCAACCGGGAGACCAATGGGGCGGCGCATGGCCTTCATGGTCGAATTGCTTCATCTCGCTGGCTTGACAGTGGAGCATCAAACCACAGTTGGAAAGAGGAGATGTAGACTGACTTAAGTTAGAAAACAACTGCTTTTAATCATTAGTTAACACTCCTGCTGTTAGGTCAACTTTATCTACATGAAATAAATTAAATGAATGTTGGCCTATTTCAACTGTTTTGACTGTTATTTTATTTTCATGGTGGTCTTCATCCATAACGGTCAGTTACACGATTATTCAATTACTGTCACAGCCCTAACACACACACACACACACACACACACACACACACACACACACACACACACGCAGTGATACTATATGTGTCTGATTTGACAACACTGGTCAGACATCGATCGTTTGATCGCTGGCTTCTCTACTCTCTCTCTACTCTCCAGGTGAAGTCAGTCTCTACTCTCTCTCTACTCTCCAGGTGAAGTCAGTCTCTACTCTCTCTCTGCTCCCCAGGTGAAGTCAGTCTCTACTCTCTCTCCCTGCTCTCCAGGTGAAGTCAGTCTCTACTCTCCAGGTGAAGTCAGTCTCTACTCTCTCTCTACTCCCCAGGTGAAGTCAGTCTCTACTCTCTCTCTACTCTCCAGGTGAAGTCAGTCTCTACTCTCTCTCTACTCTCCAGGTGAAGTCAGTCTCTACTCTCTCTCTACTCTCCAGGTGAAGTCAGTCTCTACTCTCTCTCTACTCCCCAGGTGAAGTCAGTCTCTACTCTCTCTCTACTCTCCAGGTGAAGTCAGTCTCTACTCTCTCTCTACTCCCCAGGTGAAGTTAGTCTCTACTCTCTCTCTACTCTCCAGGTGAAGTCAGTCTCTACTCTCTCTCTACTCTCCAGGTGAAGTCAGTCTCTACTCTCTCTCTACTCTCCAGGTGAAGTCAGTCTCTACTCTCCAGGTGAAGTCAGTCTCTACTCTCTCTCTACTCTCCAGGTGAAGTCAGTCTCTACTCTCTCTCTACTCTCCAGGTGAAGTCAGTCTCTACTCTCTCTCTACTCTCCAGGTGAAGTCAGTCTCTACTCTCTCTCTACTCTCCAGGTGAAGTCAGTCTCTACTCTCTCTTTACTCTCCAGGTGAAGTCAGTCTCTACTCTCTCTCTACTCCCCAGGTGAAGTCAGTCTCTACTCTCTCTCTACTCTCCAGGTGAAGTCAGTCTCTACTCTCTCTTTACTCTCCAGGTGAAGTCAGTCTCTACTCTCTCTCTGCTCTCCAGGTGAAGTCAGTCTCTACTCTCTCTCTACTCTCCAGGTGAAGTCAGTCTCTACTCTCTATCTGCTCCCCAGGTGAAGTCAGTCTCTACTCTCTCTCTCTACTCCCCAGGTGAAGTCAGTCTCTACTCTCTCTCTACTCTCCAGGTGAAGTCAGTCTCTACTCTCTCTCTGCTCTCCAGGTGAAGTCAGTCTCTACTCTCTCTCTGCTCCCCAGGTGAAGTCAGTCTCTACTCTCTCTACTCCCCAGGTGAAGTCAGTCTCTACTCTCCAGGTGAAGTCAGTCTCTACTCTCTCTCTACTCTCCAGGTGAAGTCAGTCTCTACTCTCTCTCTGCTCCCCAGGTGAAGTCAGTATCTACTCTCTCTCTACTCTCCAGGTGAAGTCAGTCTCTACTCTCTCTCTACTCTCCAGGTGAAGTCAGTCTCTACTCTCTCTTTACTCTCCAGGTGAAGTCAGTCTCTACTCTCTCTCTACTCCCCAGGTGAAGTCAGTCTCTACTCTCTCTCTACTCTCCAGGTGAAGTCAGTCTCTACTCTCTCTCTGCTCTCCAGGTGAAGTCAGTCTCTACTCTCTCTCTACTCTCCAGGTGAAGTCAGTCTCTACTCTCTCTCTACTCCCCAGGTGAAGTCAGTCTCTACTCTCTCTTTACTCTCCAGGTGAAGTCAGTGGGTGTAACTCTACCAGAGTCTCTATTGTTTGTGTCTACTCTGGACGGGAGTCTACACGCTGTCTCCAAGCAGTCTGGAGACATCAAATGGACGCTCAAAGAAGGTCAGCACACGCTCTCACTCCCACATATTGTATATTATAATAATATATACAGTGGGGAAAAAAAGTATTTAGTCAGCCACCAATTGTGCAAGTTCTCCCACTTAAAAAGATGAGAGAGGCCTGTAATTTTCATCATAGGTACACGTCAACTATGACAGACAAAATGAGGGAAAAAAATCCAGAAAATCACATTGTAGGATTTGTAATGAATTTATTTGCAAATGATGGTGGAAAATAAGTATTTGGTCACCTACAAACAAGCAAGATTTCTGGCTCTCACAGACCTGTAACTTCTTCTTTAAGAGGCTCCTCTGTCCTCCACTCGTTACCTGTATTAATGGCACCTGTTTGGACTTGTTATCAGTATAAAAGACACCTGTCCACAACCTCAAACAGTCACACTCCAAACTCCACTATGGCCAAGACCAAAGAGCTGTCAAAGGACACCAGAAACAAAATTGTAGACCTGCACCAGGCTGGGAAGACTGAATCTGCAATAGGTAAGCAGCTTGGTTTGAAGAAATCAACTGTGGGAGCAATTATTAGGAAATGGAAGACATACAAGACCACTGATAATCTACCTCGATCTGGGGCTCCACGCAAGATCTCACCCCGTGGGGTCAAAATGATCACAAGAACGGAGTACAAAAATCCCAGAACCACACGGGGGGACCTAGTGAATGACCTGCAGAGAGCTGGGACCAAAGTAACAAAGCCTACCATCAGTAACACACTACGCCGCCAGGGAATCAAATCCTGCAGTGCCAGACGTGTCCCCCTGCTTAAGCCAGTACATGTCCAGGCCCGTCTGAAGTTTGCTAGAGTGCATTTGGATGATCCAGAAGAGGATTGGGAGAATGTCATATGGTCAGATGAAACCAAAATAGAACTTTTTGGTAAAAACTCAACTCGTCGTGTTTGGAGGACAAAGAATGCTGAGTTTCATCCAAAGAACACCATACCTACTGTGAAGCATGGGGGTGGAAACATCATGCTTTGGGGCTGTTTTTCTGCAAAGGGACCAGGACGACTGATTCGTGTAAAGAATGAAACGTGGCTGGGTCTTTCAGCATGACAATGATCCCAAACACACCGCCCGGGCAACGAAGGAGTGGCTTCGTAAGAAGCATTTCAAGGTCCTGGAGTGGCCTAGCCAGTCTCCAGATCTCAACCCCATAGAAAATCTTTGGAGGGAGTTGAAAGTCTGTGTTGCCCAGCGACAGCCCCAAAACATCACTGCTCTAGAGGAGATTTGCATGGAGGAATGGGCCAAAATACCAGCAAAAGTGTGTGAAAACCTTGTGAAGACTTACAGAAAACGTTTGACCTGTGTCATTGCCAACAAAGGGTATATAACAAAGTATTGAGAAACTTTTGTTATTGACCAAATACTTATTTTCCACCATAATTTGCAAATAAATTCATTAAAAATCCTACAATGTGATTTTCTGGATATTTTTTTCTCATTTTGTCTGTCATAGTTGACGTGTACCTATGATGAACATTACAGGCCTCTCTCATCTTTTTAAGTGGGAGAACTTGCACAATTGGTGGCTGACTAAATACTTTTTTCCCCCACTGTACGTACAGTATAGTAATATATACAGTATAGTATAATAATATATATAGTATAATAATATATACAGTATAGTATAATAATATATACAGTATAGTATAATATACATACAGTATAGTATAATATACATACAGTATAGTATAATAATACATACAGTATAGTATAATAATATATACATACAGTATAGTATAATAATATATACATACAGTATAGTATAATAATATATACATACAGTATAGTATAATAATATATACAGTATAGTTTAATAATATATACAGTATAGTATAATAATATATACAGTATAGTATAATAATATATACAGTATAGTATAATAATACATACAGTATAGTATAATAATATATACAGTATAGTATAATAATATATACATACAGTATAGTATAATAATATATACATACAGTATAGTATAATAATATATACAGTATAGTATAATAATATATACAGTATAGTATAATAATATATACATACAGTATAGTATAATAATATATACATACAGTATAGTATAATAATATATACATACAGTATAGTATAATAATATACATACAGTATAGTATAATAATATATACATACAGTATAGTATAATAATATATACATACAGTATAGTATAATAATATATACATACAGTATAGTATAATAATATATACATACAGTATAGTATAATAATTATACAGTATAGTATAATAATTATACAGTATAGTATAATAATTATACAGTATAGTATAATAATATATACATACACTATAGTATAATAATATATAAAATTTTTACATTTTTAGTCATTTAGCAGACGCTCTTATCCAGAGCGACTTACAGTTAGTGAGTGCATACATTTTTTTATATATACAGAAGATAGTTTGAGCCAATCAGTTGTGTTGTGACAAGGTAGGGGTGGTATACAGAAGATAGCCCTATTTGGTAAAAGACCAAGTCCATATTATGGCAAGAACAGCTCAAATAATCAAAGAGAAACGACAGTCCATCATTACTTTAAGACATGTTCAGTCAATACGGAAAATTTCAAGAACTTTTAAAGTTTCTTCAAGTGCAGTCGCAAAAACCATCAAGCGCTATGATGAAACTGGATCTCATGAGGACCGCCACAGGAAAGGAAGACCCAGAGTTTCCTCTGCTGCAGAGGATAAGTTCATTAGAGTTACCAACCTCAGAAATTGCAGCCAAAATAAATGCTTCACGGAGTTCAAGTAACAGACACATCTCAACATCAACTGTTCAGAGGGGACTGTGTGAATCAGGCCTTCATGGTCGAATTGCTGCAAAGAAACCAATACTAAAGGACACCAATAAGAAGAAGAGACTTGCTTGGGCCAAGAAACATGAGCAATGTAAATTAGACCGGTGGAAATCTGTCCTTTGGTCTGGAGTCCAAATTTGAGATTTTTGGTTCCAACCGCCGTGTCTTTGTGAGACGCGGATTGGGTGAACGGATGATCTCTGCATGTGTAGTTCCCACCGTGAAGCATGGAGGAGGAGGTGTTATGGTGTGGGGGTGCTTTGCTGGTGACACTGTCTGTGATTTATTTAGAATTCAAGGAATACTTAACCAGCATGGCTACCACAGCATTCTGCAGCGATACGCCATCCCAACTGGTTTGGGCTTCGCATATGTGAGAACTCCTTCAAGACTGTTGGAAAAGCATTCCAGGTGAAGCTGGTTGAGAGAATGCCAAGAGTGTGCAAAGCTATCATCAAGGCAAAGGGTGGCTACTTTGAAGAAGCTCAAATATAAAATATATTTTGATTTGTTTAACACTTTTTTGGTTACTACATGATTCCATATGTGTTATTTCATAGTTTTGATGTCTTCACTATTATTCTACAATGTAGAAAATAGTAAATATAAATTGATTTGCATTTTGAATATGCATCTCAATATTAGGACGGTGTTCTTAATGTTTGTACACTAACTGATGAACGTATTATTCATTCTGAACATTCCATCATTCTTCAATATTTTCTCTTGACTTATTCCAGATCCCATCATCCAGGTGCCTGTCTACCTTACTGAGTGAGTGGCTCTGCTACACACACTCACACACACACACACACACTCACACACACACACACACACACACACACACACACACACACACACACTCACATATTCACACACACACACACACTCACACTCACATATTCACACACACACACACACACACACTCACATATTCACACACACACACACACTCACACTCACATATTCACACACACACACACACACACACACACACACACACACACACACTCACATATTCACACACACACACACACTCACATATTCACACACACACACACACTCACT